>OY728155.1:1631088677-1631285736 GCA_963277665.1 Viscum album | reverse complement strand
CAAATTTTCTTCAACATCAACGTTTGTCACTCAAAGTAATGGATTATTCATAATCCCTTTAATATATATATGATCACAATGAATTACTATATCAGATTATAAATTAATATATTATTCTTATTTTTTTATGTTTTATATTCACTAAATATCATAAGTAATGTTTCCTATTTTTTAAACTTTATAAAATCATTAATTTTCAATAATGAGATATTATAATATTTCAAACTAGTCAAAAGGTACCATAGTTTAATTCTCAGTTAAATTAAACTAAAATATATCACATTAATGATTTAAGAAACTCAAAAATTTGATTTCCATAAAGAATATAGAAATATCATGACACTCTTATCAACACAAAATCAATAATAATTTTCATCAATGGTGAAATTCAAGTTCATATGTACGGAACATCGCAACATGGAATCTGAACTCATAACATAACTAGTTCTTGTGACAAAATCATCCTTGACTAACTTTTCATTCTCATATTTCTTTATAGTGTGGTCTACTTATCTATATCATGGACACGCCACAATTCTCAATATATTACTTGAATCAAAAACATTTTAAATAATTTTTATGATTATTTAAGGATGAACAATTCCTTACATCATAGGATTTTAATATCCTTCAAAAACCTCCATTCTAGAAAACTTTGAAATATCATATTTTTTTAACAGTAAATATTATAAAAGAAAATATATTTCAATGTTTGTGATAAGTTATTTTATTGAATATATAATTGGAATAATGTTATGAAATTTTGAAATAAAGTAAAGTTAATCACCAATTATATCAGTCCCTATAAGATTCTTGATCACATCAGGATGGTATATTATTTCATGGAACTTCCAAAAAACCTATTTTAATTTCATAATTTGTTCCATGTATCACTTTTGAATAAGTACAGACATAATACTTCACATGTACAAAACTCAAAGGCCATACCATTATAGTATGATCTTTCTTATGAAGGTAAACTCATATAAATATTTTATTATAGGGATAAAGTGTTATAAAATAACACTAATCATAGATTTAAGGTTCTCTATAGGAATTAGAAATTTGAAGAAGTGATGAGGGAACATAAGGAGGATATTATGTAGAGGTGTCCGTAGTTTTTTATATTAGAGTGACGGAATTTTGATTTAAAAAATCTTATAAATGATGTAGAATATAAAACCTTGATATTTTAGAATATATTTCTTTTTAATAAATAAAATTTTTTGATATCTTGTAAATCAAATAAACTTAGAATTATGTGATTAATTCTAATATATTATAAAATTAATTTTATTATATGGTATTTAAATGAAATATATTTTTAAAAGAAAATTCTAATTCACTTAGGAATTATTATGGTTCCTAAAGAACTATTTTGAAATATGTTTTTTTAACATTATTTTTATCATATATATATTTTTAAAAAAATTATTCAAAGTAATAAGTATATTAAAATTTATTTTTTATAAATGAAGAAAATATATTAATTGGTTATCAATTGGTTAAAAATGAAAATTAAATCATTTGAAGGTAAACAATAGATGTATTTTGTAAAATTGATTTTATGCATCAAATATGTTTTTATATTAATAAATTAAATTAATCCTTATTGAAGAATTATTGTAATAAAAAAATTATAAAAAATTTATTAGAATATTTTAATATTAATTTAATGATTGTTACTATGAAATGAATATGTATAAATTCAGTTTTATGCTTAAAATTTTTTTTTTCTATAAAAAACATTCATTGTTCTATGCGAGATTATTTTAAAATTAATTTTCGATACTTATTAAAATTAAATTTTGTAAAATAGTTTCCATGTTTTGAATCATAATTTCCACACAAAAAATTTTGATTCCACTTTAATTTATTTCCATGATGAATAGTAACGATGATAAAAGTTTTTTACCTTCGCTAAGGTTAAAATGGTTAACTATGGGGTTAAACCAAAAATAAGGTTTAAAATATAACTTAAACTTTTATAAATTTTAATTTTTAAAGATATTATGATCATAACTTATCTTAAATTTGATCTTTTGATCACTTTGTTCCACCTTCACTTGAATTTGACTTTATTATATTTTAATGTTTTAAGTTTTAACAATTTATCCACCCACCTCACTTATAATAGGGAAAATCCAATCCTATTTTACCCATTCCTAATTGAGCCACTCATATTGAAAAAACTCTAACTAAATCCATTGTAAACATCTCTTTAATTGTCTATATGTGATGGTATCCTTAAATGACCAACCCAATGGTCCTTAATAAGAGATCCAAATGAGGTTTCTCAAAGAAGAGGCAATCATCTTCAATAAATCCTTTAAATTAAATTTCATATTCTACCTCCTATAAATATTTTATAACCATATTAACATGATTATATCATTATAATTTTTATAATTAAATATTTTTATATTAATTTTAAATCTATTTTCTACCATATTATTTATAAGGCCCCAACCTTAAACAATAATTAATCTTGATCTAAGTTAATAATTTGAAAATATTTCACATTGAGGATCTTTTAAAGTATAGAGAATTATATAATTGGGCCATAACTCATACATGACAACATAAATATTAAAAATTAGAAAATTCTAATCACTATACATTTTTTAATAGAATAAAAACTTTTAAAAAAAACATTGTTTTGTTTCATGTTTAAACATCATAACATTTCCTTGATTCCATCCTTGACTCCATTCTCCTTAAAATCTTGTGAATTTTTTTTTCAAAACATAAGATTAACATAAAAATATTAGTAAGGGATACACAAATAAGGAAAGTTATTAGCCTTTCAAAAACATGTAAACCAAGAATAATTTATCATAAAGTAATACTTTTCACCTTTATGAACTAGTAAATACTCTTCACTGAATATGAACTCTTTTATTACCCTTTTTGTAATCCAAATACAATAATAAAACTCATATAAATCACATATAACATATAAAGGTAACATGGGATATAAGAATACTTAAATATAATAACCATTTAGTCAACTCCCACACATATCACTGAATGGAATAACCATACGACTGACTTTCATACCCAATGAATTGGAGGTTATAATATAACCATCTGTCCTTGGTTTATCACGGAACCACCCATCTGTGGTTTATCACATAACCACCCATCAAATGTTTATGTACCGATATATAATCATAACACATAAAAGATTTCAATTATCAATATTTAACTCATAAAATTTCATTTGCGATCACAAAAAACCATTTCAATATAATCATATAGTTAATACACTTTCAAAACCATTTTCAATACCAAAACACCCAAAAAGGTAATACGGGATTTATTTTCCTTTTAAAACATTATGTCTTATAGAGGAAGCAACATATCAAATAAAAGTTACATCAGTGAAGAATTTGTTGTCACCACATACATTTAAAAAACAATCTATTTTCAAAAACAAATTTAAAGCACTAATAAAGTGATTTATGAATAAAAGTGTCACATACCACTTTTAAAATTTGAAAAGAAATTTTAGAATTAAAATTTTAAAAAAATTATTTCCATATAAATAAATCTATAAAACCATTTTGAAAACATTGACATTAATAAGAAATATTTAGAATAGTAAATCTTTAAAACATTTAAAATAATGTTTTAGTTAAAGAGTCCCTTACCACATGAGAAACACTTGAATAAAAATAATTTAGAAATAAAAAAATCAATAGAATATAGTAATTCATGATATAAACATGTCAAAAGGGTCATATATACACCTCAATAGATAATAATGGTGCACAATATCAAGATATGTCTCAATAAAAGGAGATTGAGACGAAGTCCCTTACAAAGTTTATGTCATTAGATAGATAAATGACATAATTATGTGTGAAAATATAAATATAAAAAATATAAGTGAATATTCAGTGAAAAAAATCAATGATCAATCACACATATTCGTGTAAAACCAAACAAATTACATGGATATTTAACTCAATGAATGGATATTGAGTTAAGATTTCTTTTACCTTGAGTCTGATTTGTCTCGTATGTTCTTTATTTTCTAGAATAATAAACATATATTAATTTATACTTTCTTGGGAAAATTTTTAAATTGTATTATTCCTTTTATATCACTTATTACCATGTTATAAAAATTACATAACTATTTAAGTTCATATCGGACATTTTGTCGATATTCAGTACTTGAGTCAAAAATAAACTTGTTTTGATGTAAATTGTCCATGTGGTCAAAATTACATAATCCCCATAATAGTATTAATGATTTAAATATCATATATATCTATAATATATGTATTTATAATAATACATTATATTTGGATATAAGAAATGAAATGCTCTATTCATGGAGATGGTAGGTCGTGCATATGTATGAATGCTAATTTCATTTCTTTGTAATATTAAAAGAATAATAATTAAATGATATAAATGTATATTATAATACCAGTATTATATTAATTTCATATATTTATCATATATTTTATAAAACAATCCTTTATATATTCCATGTATAGAGGGAATGCGTTATATTGCTTGGAGGGGGCGATATTCCACACTTCCTCAAACAAAATTATAGTATTTAAACAACATGGAATGAATAATGTTATATTATAAATAAAAACTCTATTAGAAAATAAAAAACATAATATATATCATATATATCATATTCAAAAAAATATTCTACATTATAATTTCCACCAAGATAGGTGGTATAGGGAAATTGAACAATCATCATTTCATGATGTAGTAGTTCACCGTACATAGAAATAGTATGTTTGTTACCCACTAAATAGAGGTGTGTGTAATTTTAGAATAAAACCTTAGAATAATAATGTAATAGTTTATTTAGGATACTATTGTTTTTATACAATCATAGAATAATAAGAGTTTTGGGAGTGTAGAATGGAAATGAAACTAAAAAGCATGAGAGAAGGTGTTACCTTTTAATCAGGTAACTTCTTCAGGTTTATAGAAAAATACTTCTTTGGGAGGATTTATACCCCAAGGGAGGCTTCTAAGATGAGTTAAGGGATTATAGGAAGAGTTTTCGGAAGGTATTGGTAGAACCAAATGGTTCTTGAAGTGTTAGTATTAGCGAATAGAGGGTACCCTTTTATAGGAGAGGTAAGGGACACCCTTAAAAACTCTTAAATTATTAAATTGATATAAATTAATTTTTTAATTAAAAAGGATCCAACTTGAGATATATTCAATATAATATTATTATATTTTTAAATCATTATATCTAAAAAATTTTATGCAGGCATATATTTTATTTTAAACCTTATCATTTCGGTTTACCATTAACTATTATCTTTTAATTTTAATTGTAGTAACAACATTTTAATTATTAAGAGGCTATTAATTTTACTTATATGTGAATAACTTATGATAATTATAAACTTAATAAACTTTTAGACCTTATAACAGTCACTTTTTGATTTTAATTTTTTTTTAGAATTTTTAAATCATTTAATAAATTGCTATTTTTCTAAAATATCAATTATGTCAATTTTAAAACTATTCATTTTATTAAATTTAAATAAAATATAAACAAAGAGATAACTTAAAAATAATAATTTAATAGTATTATGACATGTAATATTCACTTATAAAAAACTTTTATGACATAAATTATGTCAAATAATATTTATTTTTGTATTTATAATATCATTAATTTTATTCCTTCATTAATAAAGAAATCACTACATCATCATTATCTCATAATTAAATTTAATTATTTAATGTATAAAAATTACAAATAAAATAACATGATTTAATAAATATTTTTATATTTATAATTAATATTTATAGTTAAATATATCACTTATATAATCCCATATTATGTTTTTTTAGTAATAAGATATATGTTTATAACATATTTTCCTATACTTTAAATTACAAGTTATAAGTGTCATAATCACACCCAGGTGGCTTCCAAAGGCCAAATTTTCATCCCAAGGGTTTTCATAGTTTAAAATAGCTTATAAAATAGGATTAATATAATTATAAGGGTAGTTTTATATTATTATAATATTATTTGTACCCTTATTTTCCTAATTCACCCTTTAATCGTGGTAAATAAAAATAATTATTAAAGTTACTATTCATCATGTCCAAAAATAAAAGGGGCCTATTTAAATAATTTTACCTTATGATTAAAAATATGGAATCCATTTTTTCAAATTCAAAATAAAGAATTTGGAGTAATTAATTTAAAATTAATTACCATTTTCAAAACGAGAAGATGGGTTTTTTAATAGTAAAAACCATCAAAAGTTTAGCATGTGTTTAAATAAAATTTAAATATGAAATTACCTCCAATTACCAAAATTGGATTAAATGAGAAAAACTTAATCCCATTAAACTTTAAAACCAATTAAAAGTACAGTCTAACTATATAAATTATTTTGATGAAAAGCCAGTTTTGAATTAAAATACAGTATTTTTCACTATTAGTTAAAACATGAATTTTATCATAAAAATACCAAAATTTCAAAAAATGTAAATTTTGAAATCCCACTTACAAATAAAAAGTTTATTTTTACAAATATAACTTCTAAAAGTGTCAAAAACTAGACTTATAATGGGTTCGACATCAAAAGGATATAAGAATGCCTTTTTTTGAAAAATACTTCTTTTATGCTTTGAATTAATTTTGTTCTTATATCTTGTCTATAAAACATATAATATGACTTTTAAACATCAAATTGAGTTTATATTTCATGAATATAATCCAAAAAGAGTGATATGATGTTATAAACACAATTATTCTCAATTAAATAGGTTTTTATAAAAACACATCCTTTATATTCAATAGGTTTTTATTTCCATTTCAAATAAATTTGGACCCAATGAATCATTATATAAAGATGTGTAAACCTTATTTTCATAATTCAGTTAATATTATTCATTACAATCATTCTAAAGGCTATTTTATAATGGTATCATTTAAATAATAATATCTAGTTGTTCTTTTAAGCTTGATATAGCATATCATTATGCTATTTGATATAGTGTTTTTTCTGAAAGCTCATGATGTTAAATTCCCATCCTATGTGAAATGATAACTTCATTCGTGGGTATGTGTGGACTACCACCTCCCTAAAGCGATGTGGTTAGATTTTCATGTCCTCTATACATGGATGGTAATATGGATATATTTAATAAATATATATCATATTTATGATATTATTATGATTCTAGAAAGATATATTAGTATTTATCTTTCTTTATTTTCATTCACTAGAAGATGAAAACATTACATGTGTGTACATAAAGTCTACCGTCTCCACGAAGTGATGTAATTATGTTTTCATCTTAATCTTATATTAATTGTTATAAATTTATATAAAATTAATAACTATGATTATTATAACATTATTAATATTATATAGATGATGAAACCATGATCGATGTGAAATTACAGGAACCATCTAACTATAACATTCATGGGAAACAGAACACTTAAAACATGAATGTTGATTTTTAATAAATAATTTTTATTAAATGGATAATTTCAAATTATATAATAATTTTAAATTTAAATATATGAATTAATATGGTAATGGTATATATTATTATTAAATATAAATTTATTATACATAAATTTAAGATCACATACAAAGAAAATCATGACCCGAGGTAAGTATTAATATTGAAATATCATTTTAATAAGGAATTTTTTATGATTGAATATTCTTTTGGGGAATTATATACAATTTATCACTTCAAAACAATATATTTTATTATCCTATGGTTATTTATAATATTTTTATATTTTCATTTTACTCCCTTCTCTGTGTAAATTAAAATGATTGAGAAAATATTTTTGTAAAAAATCGATCATATTTCCTCTTTGGTTGGTGAACATTTTATTCCATGTATATATACTTTTAAATGTTTTAAATAATGTAATTTTATAAGATAAAATTTTTATTCAAATTCATTTTCAACCATATTTGGATTTATTCTCAATGTTTTAAAGAGGAATTTTTATAAGTTTTTCTGAACTGGTAATTTATAATTTTTCCAATAAGTGTAAAATAAATCATTGTTTTAACATTTTCTATATGAAAAACTTTTCTCAACATCATTAATTTTATTTTATTTAATGATTAAATTATAATTTTTCATGTTTATTTTAAAATAAAATAATTTTATCAATATTTTGAGAATTTTAATTTGAAATGTTATCAGAAGAAAAGGATATTTTTCTCATGTTTTAAATAAATGTTTGAATGTTCTATTAAAGGTATTTTTCATCTATGTCAATATCCTTGAATGTTTCTTATACATTAATTGGGATAATATCTAATGATATCATCCATGTTATTTCTATGTATATCTTATGATTAAGTTATGATAAAATCATTATGAAACTTATTTTTTCTCAATGGGTTATGCTACGATGGAATGATGAATTTTTTTATTTTGTTGTGGAACACATATTTATTATCTTCATTATGTGCTGGGTGGGATCATAATTATGTATCCCTAAAATAAATTGGGTAATGATTGATATCTCCTGAAATAATATGAAATGGTATGGGGAGTGAACTTATTCAAGGGATTAAAAGAGGTTGGTGAGAGAACCCAATCTATTATGAGACTTTTTCCACTATGCGATGATGGTTTTGGAAGTGATACTTGAATAATGAAATGTTTTCTATTCTTATGATTGTTCCAAAATTCCTATGCCATGTTTTTATTTATTATATTATATTATTCCCCATTATTGATTAATTATGATGCCTCACTCTTATAACTCTTGAATTTTGAAATGATAAAGAATTATGTCATAACTCATTATTTATTATCTATGACTAATAGAGTATAAATTTTTTAAGTTATCATCTTGATCTCATATCCTTATACATATTTTATGATTATATATGATCATCTATTCATATCTCCCATTTTTAACCTTATTTATCAGTTGAGATCACCCTTTCTTATGTTTCCATTTTTGCAAAGTTATAATTTTTTAAAAGTTATATATGCCTTAAAAGGGTACTATTAGAGAATAAATTTATGGGAGATGTTGAATATATTTCATGAAATACGATTATTATGTTTCCAATCTCTAGATAAACTAAACCTTTAAAATTATAAATAATTTTTTATTGTGAAATGTATAAAATATTCAACAAAAATGATGAAATATTTATATATGGTATTCTTAGTTCATCTCAATATCATTAAAATTTTAATGAGAAATTTTCTAGGTAGATTTAATGTTAAAGTAACTGAATTGGAATATAGAGGCATATTATCTATTGATGAAATAAAAAACATAGTTTTTCACATGTGATGAATAAATATATGACATTTATAAATAAGATCAATGAGGATGTGTATTTTGAAGCTATTAGGAATATTAATGCCCATGAACTAAAAGTTAAAGATTCTGATGAATCAAAAGATAAGGAATGTGATGATGATGAGGATTAATAGAAGATTATGTATCTTATATTAAGGAAATTATTAAAAGGAAAAGGTAAATACAAATTAAAACTCTTACTAAAATTATTTAACTGTGGTAGAATTAGAAACTTTATAATCAACTATCCATAGAAGAAAAGTGTAGAGTTAGATAATTGTGATTCGAAAGAAAATCCTCTGAGAAAGAAGTGGGATAAAAAAATTAGGAAGTTAAAAAATCATTTATAAGTACTAAAATGTTTTTAAAAATGAATAGAATAAGAATATTAAGTAAAGAGGAATAAGAGGACTACACTACTGATAGTAGTTTATCATAAGATGAATTTATTGAAAAATTCAAAACCTTCATGAATCAAATTAAAAACGGAAGGTACTTCAAGAAATGAAGAAGAGGGTGGGGATGAAATTTAAATAGAACATATTATGATATTTTAAATTAATTCTTGTATTGATCAGAACACTAAACTCATAAAATAATTTAGGCTATTGAAAAGGTAATGTGAAAAAAATATATAAGGAAATAATAATTTTTTAAAAGGGAATATTATTATAATGATGAAGTTAGAACCCTCAAGTTAAAAGTTATAAAACAAGTAAAAGTTATAGGATAACTTGATGAATTTCTTTTATAATCCATAAATCCTAAGTAAGACACAATCAAAGTGTCCTATGGTTTAAAATACATCTATGGAGATAAAATAATTTCTGAACAAAGATTTATAATCTAATCCTAAAACATCTTATGTGGCTAATAAAACTCACCCAAAAATTCTAGTAAAATATTATCTTACTAAACAAGAAATTTCACCTAGTTTTACTAACCATGAAGGTTCAGAAAATAAAAATATGTGAATTTGAGTTCATAAAGGAAGTGATATAATTTCCACGTTAATAGAAATTAAGTGTAACTTTATAAAAAATCCCCCCATGCCAATGAAAAAATGATGATATAATATCCATTGGATCTAGATTATATTATATAAAAAATACTTTCACTATGAAAGATAATGGTTAAACAGATATTTTTGGGCCCATGGTATCATTATATAAAAATAATATAGCTAATGGAACAACATTTCACTGCCTTGGAGTATGTAAGAATTAAAGAGGAGAAACACGAGAAGAAAAGGAAGTGGCATAAAGAAGTTGAGAGAAGACTCAAGACTAAAGAAACTTAAAGTTAAAATTGGTTCAATAAGTAACCAATTTCACTTTCTAAAAGAGACTTATGAAAGATGTGACTAATTGGGTCATTGTATATAGTAGTGCATGACCACTCTTATGGGAAAATTTACTTGTATTAAAAAGGAAATGGAATATGGGAAGCATGATATAGAAATAAAATATTTTATTATTGAGGTCTCACTTAACTATATCCAAAAAGGTAAATTGTGGCTAATTTATTGTGGTTGTTCCTAATATATGAGAGGTGATATGAAAAACTTAAAAACATTAAAGAACACGATGGATGAGTAGTCAACCTTGGGTACGACTGTTCATTGAGAATGAAAGGAAATATTATTTATGAAATAAAATATAAAAATATATTGTTCAAGGATATTCTATTTTTAGAATGTATTAATCATAAATTACTAAGTTTAATCCATCCTTTTGATGATATAAATAAATTTATCTTCTAAAAATATTCATGTATCATCGGATGCTTAAAGTATATAAAAATTATCACTAAGGGATACAAATATAGTTGTAATTTTTACAAATTTTAGACCCAAGTAAATCATGAGTTTTGAGAACTAAGGATGAAAATAAATTGTGACAAGGAAGACTTGGTCATGTTTTCCAAATAATCATGGTTAAAATGAAAAATAATTATTTGGTTAGAGATATACCCTAGATTAATATGAAATATGATATTATTTTTGAGATATTACATATAGGAATGGTGGTTTGTGGATGTTGTAAGAGATTATAAATTCAGTCCACCAAACCACTTGAGCTTACATATTCTAATTTTTGTGTACTTATAAGACAAAAATCCATTAAAGTTTATCTATATGTTATAAATTTAATTAATGATTTCATTGAAAAGTAAAATTTAATTTTTATAAAATATAAATTGAAATATATGGATATAAGTAAGAGGTAATGTGACAAGTTGAGAAGGATCTAGGGGTGTATGTCTCAAAGTTGGGAATATAAAATGGAATGGGGTACATAAGTAACTCTTTTAATTTCAACCTATTGAAACATGGAATTAAATGCTAGTAAATTTATATTTGCACTCCTAAATAATAGTGTTTCAATAAAGGAAAAATAGAACTTTTTTTGATATAGGAAGAACCATTCTCATTGAATATAAACATTCAATGTTATTCTAGGGGAATCTGTAAGTGTTGTAGTTCATATTCATAACAAATTATTGTTGCTACAAGAATCAAAGATGACTCCTTACAAGATTTATAATAAGAAGAAACCTATAGTGAAATAATTCATGGTTTTTTGGATTCATTTCTTAATGAATATAAAAATTCTTTACTTAGGTAAGTTTGAAGAAAAATATTGAAAAGTTGTTTCTAATGGTTATTAATCCAATGGGAGAAGCCTTAGGTTTTGGTGGAAATTGTCCGCATAAGTCGATTCATTCCTTTGAGGTAAAAGTAATTAATAATAATTACACATTAATAGAATTTAATAATGAACATATGGGTTATTTATAAAAGATAAAGCGAAAAATATTGGATGAGTTCATGTAATATAAGATAACTGAAACCTATCCTTGTTAAGGTTGATTCCAACAAGTCTAGTAATAATGATAGTATTAGTGAAAGAAAAAATCTAATGGTTTGAACGATATAAAAATTGGTTGATTGGACAATATCATCGGAATTTAGTAAGAAATATCATCAGAAGTTAGGCAACCCCATTTTAGACTATATGTTAAACCTTGAAAATAAAATGGCACATATCTCATATGTGGAACATCAATATTCTTTTAAACAAATTAAGAATAAGGAGTAGATAAATTTAATGAATGGATAATTGGATTAGATTAGGAAAATGACAAATGGGAATTGTTCTTAGACTATAATGAAATTATTTTATAAGAAATAAATAGGTTTTGAGAAATAAAATTAATGAAGGAGATTATATTTTTGTAATAAAGCTCTGTTATTCAATATAATATATTCTTAAGTTGAAGGTGTTTATTTTAAAGAAAGGTTTTCCTATATTACTATTAACACAGTGTGATATATCTAATGGGAATATTGGGGGGTGAATGAACCTTCATAAAACATAAGGATGTTTAAATAGATTAAAATATGAGTTTTTAATGTCAAAGTTTAGTTTATAAAATCAAAATTGAAGATAAAAAATATATAAGTTAATGTTTGTGTATATGTGTAGCATAAATATAAAACCAATGAACACCATTATTTTATATTAGTTTAGATAAATAGATCTAACATCTACTCTTCACACCTCTATTATCCATGAGATAAATGGAACCCACTAAGAATAAACTTCTCTTTTGAAAGGTATGGATAAACTTTTAAAACACCTACATTTTTCTCAACTAGAGCCACAACCCAAAAAATTATCCTTAATTTATATAAACTAAGTCACAATCAAGAACACAAATAAACCTTTAAAGTGATTCTTAAATTGAAAGATTTTCCTTTTTTATAAGTTATAACAAAGAATAACCAAACCTTTTTTTGTGATGAAAAAATAATAAACTGATAGTTTAAGAATAAAAAGCAAACAAAAGTCCCAACATCCAGCTTCCAATTTATCTATAATATTATCCACATGGGCTTCCATATATTTTACCTTTGTGTTGACCTTTAAAATAAGTTACCAATACTCACACCATTCTTGTGAGGGAAACAATAAAATAGAGAATAGAAATATATATATAAGAGATAAAGAAAATATCCAAATAGGATATGTATGATTTATTTTATAAATTCAAGTTTTATTTTCATAATGTGATCATAATTCACATAAGTATAATCACCAAATAATTATCATTTTAGTTTATGTAAAAATAAATCATTTGATACTCTAAAAATAGTAAAAATAGAAATTACAAAACATTTAAAGTTCACTTAGCTCATAAATTTCATGTTTAAAAAGTTCAGTTTCATCATATGGTATAAATTATGAAATTTATTATACCTTTTTTGGGATATTATAATGGGGTTCATCATGTAAATATAAGATCATAGAGTTGAGATAATATGATCTTAAGGTAGATACAAATATCTTTAAGGGTGATAAATGGAGTCATAAGGTTTATGAAAATATGTAGTAAGGTTGATATATACCTTCTTAAAGTTTATACATTTTCTTGTAAGGTTGATATAGTAAAAAAACAAAGTTACTATAGAATATTTTATAAAATAATAAACAATTAATGATAACAAAGATTCTTCAATCAATAAGTGACTAATGATATGAGAATTTATAATTATCCAAATTAAAATTATATAATTTCTTAAAAGTATGGGTGTGTAATATTCAAAACATAAAATAAAAACAATCTTCAACACTAAAAATCTATCCAATTAAAAATTCAATCATAGCACTAAAAATCTCCCCATTTTTGAAAATTACAAAAAAAATAAACAATATTTTACAAAATTCTCCCCATTTTTGGAATATATCAAAAACTGAAAAAAAAACATAACAAATTATTTATAAAATATCTCTTTACTACTTTAAAGAAAAATTAGTTATTAAAATAGTTAATCTATTTTATAGTAAACTTAAAAAAAAATAAGATCACCTTTAATTAATGCATAATTTTTTTAAAATTTAGTAAAAAAAGTACAAAAATATTAGAACTTCTCAATCTATTCCAGATTAAAATTCTTATTAAAACAAAAAAATAAATGATAAATAATAAATAAAGTAAAAAATTAAAACAAATAATCCATATAAACATAAGCATAACAATTATTACATCCTATAAATTTGTTCCTTTAACAAAAAACTGACCGAATCTATACAGAAGATCCACTATGAACATAAAAATATAATCATTTCAAATACAATTATTTAAACTAAATAAATATCATACCAAGTTAAAATTTTATTTTTTAAATTTTCACAACATTTAATGGTTTATTAAATATATCAATAAGTTGGTCATGAGTTGAAAAAAGAAACTAGAGAAATATCTCTTTTATAAACATTACATTTTATAAAATAACATCTCAAATCTATATGTTTTTTTCCTGAATACTATAAAGGGTTATTTGAAATTGAAATTTTATAATAATTTAAACAACATATAGGAATTTTATAAAAATTAAAATTAAAATTAGATATATTTTCTTTTATATATAAAATTTGAGCACAAAAATTAGTAACAGCTAAATATTCATCCTCATATTAGAATAAATCAATTGATAATTTCTTATTAGGGATCTATAAAATCAAACATTTACTAAGTAAATGACACATAGCATAATTTACCTTTCTATCAATTCTAAATCCACTGAAATTAGAATTAAAATAAGAAATTAAATCCAAACAATTCTAACTTGAGTAAAATAAACATAAATTTATTGTTCCTTTTATGTATTTAGTTATTCTTTTAACAACATTTAAATGATTTTCTTAAGGATTAGATTGAAATCATGGGAACATACAAACACTAAACATGCTATCAGGTATAGAAGTAGTCAAATATAAAAAATTTATTATTATTAATCAAAATATTTTTTCATCTACAGGTTTTCTAGATTCATTTAAATCTAGTTTAACATTTTTAATCATCGGAGTTCTAAAAATTTTACAAGAATAAATATTAAACATTTTGAATAGATATTTACTATACATACTTTTATTCAAAAATATTCCATCAATTCTTGAATAAAATTTAATCCCAAGAAAAAAATTTAATTAACCCATTAAAATCATATCAAATTATTAATTCATCAAATAAGAGAATTCATTACATGACACATTACTTGAAGATCCAAGCACAATATCATCAACGTATATTTTTACAATTATAATATCATTTAAAAATTTCTTAATATGAAAAGTTGCATCAATTTTTTTTATTCAAATAATTATCCAACAAAAAAAGATAAATAAAATCATTCCAAACTATAAGAGTTCAATTAAGACTATATAAATATTTTTATAAATTAAAAATAAAAAAAATAAAAGAACATAACATTGAAAACTATGTTAAAAGATGGAATAACATAATGATCATTACATCTCAATCTCTCCTTAAAAAAGATCACATGTTGAAACAACTTCGTGATCACACAATATAATATTAGAAGTTATAGTAATATAATAACAACACTTTTTTATTATGTTTCTTATGTTATTATTTTTACCTCTATTGATTAAAATTTATAAAAAAAATCCTTGCTGATAGCTTTAAAAAGATCTGTGATCTTATATATATATGGGTTCCCATATTTTTTATCCTTTTATTCATATTCAAAATGAATTTCCAAAACAACCACCATTGATGTACATGAAACACTAAAATAGAGTACAAATATATATATATATATAACAATTTTTTTAAATTGGTTAGGTATGACGCCTTTTATAAATCCATATATGAGTGTTTTCATATTAGAATAATTCAATTAGGAATAATAACCTCATAACGATTATTTTAGTTTACACAAAAATCAATCATGTGATACTCTAAAAAATACTAAAAAACTATACAACTCATAAAGTTAATTTATCTCATATATTTCATCTTTATAAAGTTTAGGTTCTTCTTATGGTACAAGATATAAGATTTAGCATACAACCTTAACGATGAGATGATAAGGTTCATCTCATAAGGTTGAGATTGTAAAGTTCGGACAATAAGGTTGTGATGTTGATGCAATCATACATAAGTGAAGTTATAAGGGATTTAATAACAAATTAGATGGGGTAAATTAATTTTTCACTTTTTATAAGTTTCAATAATTTTATAAACTTAACCCATATAACATGTTAAAGTTCATTTTATTGTCATATTTTATTAAATAGTCACACATGAAAATTTAGTAAAGAAATTTTATAAAACAAGATTTAAAAGGTTTGATCTCTGGGTGAGAACCTACACTCTTTCCATATCCACTCATATGGTTCTATGAAAATTAATTATTAAGAATAATTGAACAAAAATTGTTCCAAATCCCAATATATGCCTTCAATATTCTGATAGAAATGATTATACTAACTCTTATAAGTTTTCAATGTTATATTACAAATTATTGAGCAAAAATAAAAGTGAAAACATTGTTTTCAATTTTCTCTACAAAAGTTTATATGTCTGATGACCCTGAATCTGATGACATTCAGTCTGATGAATCTAGTCTGATTGACTCAATACAATAGACTCAATATGATATTCCCTTTCTCAATCTTCACTTCTCAAACTCTTATAAAAAAACTCAGTCCAAACTTCCCATGTCTAATTGACTAAATACGATATTCTCAAAACAATGTTTCTCAATCTAGTAAACAAAAATAGTATAGGTCTAATATTTTAATGATATCTCTATCCAGAAGGATCTTTCACTTGAATTATTAAGTGCTCTAACTTTTCTACTTATGTAAAAAGTTTTTAAGTAGGAGTGTACTAAGAAACTATTTATAAAAAGACTAGAATGGAAAAATGGGGAAACTTAAAAACTTTTTCCACTTCATCTAATTCAAAAACTCAGAGATTTAATATAATTTAATTTCAATTATGATGAATTCAAATCTTTAAAAATATTCTAGAATATTTATGATACTTTTCTATATTCAGCCTTTTCGAACTTCCTTACTTTTCTTTAGTCTGATTAGGTGAATATGATAATAAATTATTTCTTGGATCTGATATTCCTTCATGCCTCAGCTTCATTCTGATAGAACTTTATCGGCTTATTTCAATGAAACTATTCCAGTTTTCTCTAATTGACCTTACTCATTTGAGTTATTCAGAATGAATTTTCTCCTCAAAGTCAATATGATTGAACTTTCTTATCATAGTCAGCTTGATTGACTTGATTGCACACCTTGTCCAATGGACCGGAACCTGCAACATATTATTTTATTTCTATAATTATGGAAAAATAAAACTTTCTATAAACAATATTTTTTGCCTTAAATTTATTTATATCTGATGATCTGTATATTTGATTTATCAGTTATGACTGAAAAACAACATCTTCATCTTCTCACATTTCTCCATGCCGATGAACTCATAATGATGTAATTATCATTATGATATTCTATATCCAATAAAGACTTAATATATCAACTTTTAATATAAGTCCCCGACCTTAAACCTTACTTAATATTGAATTAAATGAATAATTTACATTGAGGATCTTTTCAGGTTTAGAGTTTTAGAGAATTAGGACATAACTATTACATCTCAAAAGATTACAAAGTAGACACTTTTACTAAGATTCCATAAAATAAAAACTCTTAAAAAGAAACATGTCTAGTTCCATATTTTAGATAGCATGACTTTCCCTTGATCCCATCCTTGACCCAATTCCACATTAAGTCCTGTGAAAAACATTTCAAAAAAAACTTGGGGTGAGCATAAAAAGCTCAGTAATGGATACACAAAGAATGAAAACTGTTAGTTTTTAAAACAACAAGTAAACCATGTATACTTTATCAAAGTAATACCTTCATCTTTATGAAGTAGTAAAAACTCTTCACTGAATAAAATATCATTACCTACCCTTTTGTAATGAAGAGATTACCATAAAACCCATATAAAGAACACATAACATATAAAGGTGACTTGGGACATAAACATACTTAAGTGGAATAACCATACGGTCGACTTCCACACATATCACTTAATGGAATAGCCATTCGGCCAAATTCCGTATATACTTAATAGAATAGCCATACAACCGACTTCCATACCCAATGAATTGGAGGTTATAATGTAACCACCCGTCCTGGTATTCACAGCACCACCCATCATATGGTTTATCATGTAACCACCCATCAAATGTCCAAGTACCCTTATAAAATTATAACACATAAAACCAATATAAAGGAATGATAACATTTCCACATTTCAATCACAATATATCATTTAAATATATTGACATAATAGAATCCTTTATCAAAACCATTTTCAATACCAAAATAAATAAGAGTATATGGTATTTATTTTATTTTAAAAACATTACGGCTTGTTTAGGAAGCCAAAGATCAAATAATACTCGCGGTGGCAGAAAAGGTCGTTGTCACCGCGTGCGTTAAAAGCAACATTCCTTTTTTTCATTTAGTAAAATGCTTTGTAGAAAAATATTCCTTTTGTATAAAATTAAAAGGCAAAGGGGTTTATACACCGTATAAAAGAATGTTGTGTATAAAACGAAATATGCCTCAATGAAAGGAGATTGAGACGAAGTCCCTTACCTCGGGTCCGACTTGACTCGGTCGTTATTTAACCTCCTGAATAATAAACTTGAGTTAATTTATACTTTCTTAAGAAACTTTTTCAAGTTCATTATTCCTTTTATATCACCTATTATCTTGTCATGAACACTATGTAATTATTTAGGATAATAATGGTCCTTTTGTCGATATTCGGTACTTGATTCAAAAGTGAACTTCTTATATTTACAAGTTGTTCACATAGTCAAATATCCATTATCTCAAGAATGATATTCATGATGTAGATTCCATATATATCATACATATCCAGTATATACATGCATTTATAATATTACATAATCATTTATAGGTAATAAATGAAATGCACCGTTCATGGAGACGGTAAGCCGTACGTACGCATGAACGCAACTTCCATTTCTATTTCATATTTAATGGAATTAAAACATAATGATACATAATAGTATTATAATTCCAGTATGGTATCATATATAATATCATTAAATTTATCCTTTATACATACCACATATGGTGTTAACGAATCAAATCACTTTGAGGGGTGGTAGTCCGCACTTCCTAAAATGAAGATATCACGTTTACCCATAATGGAAACCATAAATCTATGCCTTAAATGAAAAATACAGAAGCTTAAGTAAAACATAAACATATCATATATCATATATAAATATGGTTACATCTTAATGGCCACCTTTGATGGTGATATATGAGTGTTGAACAATCATCGTTTCGTGAGGCAGAAATTCTCCATCCACAGAAACAGTATGTTCTTTAACCATTAGATGAAGGTGTGTGTATCTGTAGCTCGAATACTTATTATAACAACATCCTAGTATATTGAAGATAATGAATTTGTTACAAAATAAAGTAATAAAAATATTTTATGGGGTTGGAGAAGCAAAATAAAACATAAGAACACAAGAGAAGACACTACCTTTAAATCGGGTAACTCCTTTTGATTTGAGATCAAAGGCCTCCTTGGGAAGACTTCTGCCCAAAGTGTGGCCTCTAGGAGTAAGATAGGGATGTGGAGAGACAAAATGGGAAGGGTTTGTCTGATCCAAAGGCTTGAGAGGTGTGGGTAAGGAGGTAGAGGTGGGGGCCTTTTATAAGAGGAGAGGAGGGGCACTCCTGGAAAGTAAGGAAATGTTACTTTATTTTAGAATGAGTTTCGGATTTTAATGGTCCCACATTGATGTTTTCCAAGGATAAGGTGATAAGGGTTCGATATACACCCATCCAATAGGTTTTGGACATGTGTAGGTCTTATATTTTACATTATATTTCCATTTTATTTAAATCGTTAAATAATGAGGTAATCACTACATCATCATGGTGTCATAAACAATTTAATTTATTTAATGTCTAAAAATAATAAAAAGTACTATGATGTAGGAAATATTTTTATCTTTCCAATTAATATTTATAGTCAAAAATATGACTTGTATAACCCCATTTAAAAATTATTTTAGTAAAACAACTCATGTTTGTGACATTTTTATTTTAACTTTAAATAAAAAGATATTAATGTCATTTTCCTACCAAAGTGGCTCCATGGGGTCCCCAAGTTAACCCATGGATTGTCTTGGTTGGCCATGACACATCCAATAAGGGTAGGACATGTGTCTAGGTCATTTCATATTATTAAAACATTACTTTCACCTTAAACTACACTAATTACCTCTAATCGCGATTAATAAACATAAAAGTTACTATTTACCAAAAAATTATTTTAATACCATTGATCCACATTTTACTTCTTAATAACAACCATGTATGTCGGATTTTTGAAATTCAAAACACAAAAGTGGTAAAGTTTCATTTAAATGAAAAATCAGTTTTTTAAGTACCACTTAGTGGTTTCACTATTCATCAAAAATTGAAGTTTTTTAGAAAAATAAAAAAACTTCACCCTAAGCTATATTTGATATACCGAATTAAAAAATGATGTCTATTTTACAAAATTCAAAACATATAAGTTTCATTAATTAATTTAATAATTAATTCCCGCTGTCAAAACAAATAGCGTGTTTTTATGAAAGAAAAAGTATCAAAAGATTGACAATAGTTTAAGTCCGATTTCAAAGTGAAATTAATTCCAACGACAAAAATTGGATTAAATGGTAAAAATATATTATAATTTAAATTTAAAACTAATTCAAAATATAATTTAATCATATAAATAAATTAGAATAAAAAGAGGTTTTGAATTAAAATACAACATTTTTCACTATTCATTAAAAAATGATCTTTATCGAAAAAATACCAAAAATTTACTCAAAGTAAATTTTGATGTCCCGATTCTAAAGAAGAATTTTATTTGGTCCAATAGAATTTATAATAGTGACCAAAACTATATTTAATGACAGTTCACCATTAAAAGGCGATAAGTGGACCTTTAGTGAAAATTAGAGTATATATGCCTAAAATTGAATTATTTTTGTATTTAAAGCCTTTATCCTTTATTGGATAAATGTAAAAACATTTAACAAACATATATAATCATATTTTAGTTATTTCTATTCATTACTGCCAATATGATGGCTACGTGTTAACTACCATTTAAAATAATATTGTTTTATTACTAGTGTGGAACGTAATATTTCAAAAAAACTCTTTGTTGTGTATCGGGTACACTATCGAACATAGAAACCCATTTAAAGTAAAATTAATATTCAATTCTCAAATATTAATAAATATGAAAATGTGTTATTATTTATTTACCTGGGATGTTACATTTAAATCCTTCTAACTTCATTAGTATTCAATTTTATCACTTTGATAATCTTATTTGGGTCATATCTCATTGGAAAAATTTGTCTTGTTTTCTTAGAATCGTTGAAATATTTATTATTCCTCCATTTCTTCAATATATTTCATAATGATAGTTTCCGTGATTTATAATAACATTAATAATGTAAAAGCATTATCTAAATTTTGATTAGAATGTGTCATAACATTCTAACCCCTCACTTCACTTTAACTAACAAACCCCTTCAAAATCATTCTTACGTCCTCACTATGAAACTTCATAATTTCTAAAAAATGTTGAGTCCAATGAATCTGAACTTCATGAAAATGGATATGAGACTAATTTTGTGTTCGGTCAACTACTTTATATTTCTGACAACTCCTATGATTGATTCTACTCATTTATACATTCCTAGTTTGGTTATTCTCTATCTGATCTTCTATGTCCTAAAACTTGTGTCTGAAAAACAATTTAAAAAATGAAAAAACTTTTCTCCTTGTTTATGTTTGGGTTTGAACATTTAAAACATTCAAATTTATTAAAAAAACTCATTCTCATTCACTTGATCTAATCCTAAAAATAAAAACATTCTTATAACAAATGGTTTGTTGTCAAAAAATATAAAAACTTTGTTAAAACAAATTATCAAAAATATTCTTCAATAATTTTTATATATATACCTGTAAGGTGGATATATTACTATCATAAGGTTGATACATACCATCATAACTTTGTGATAGTGCCTTGTAGTATTGAGACAACATAAAAACATGGTGACTATAGATTCCCTTATAAAAATAATTAAAAATTAATCATAATAGATATTATTTAAAAAATGACAAATTATCTGAGAAATTATAATAATCCAAATTAAAAATATCTAATTTAGTAAAATGAAATTTGTATAACATTTAAAATATAAAATGAAAAAAATCATTAACATTAAAAATCTTCCCAAAAATAAATTCAATCGTATCATTAATAGTTTCAATACTTAAAACCACCATAATATTTTTGGTTATTATTGATCATTGAAATTAAAATATTTATTAGATGGATGTTAATTCATCACTCATGAATGGTGGCGTTGAAAAATTTATTTTATATTGAGAAAAATGATGGATTTATACTTGAAATTGGTGGAACCAAGGTATGAAAACTAAATAAATATTTTTATAGGTTATAGTAGGCCCCCCATGCCTGGTATTATAAACTTGAATGTTTCTTGAAGAATTTAAAATTTTCTAAAGAAAAAAATTGATAGCAATAAAAAATATGAAGGAAATGAACATAAGTACCCTGGTTTTTATTTTTCACATTGATGACATAAATTTTTCTAGAGATAGGGAAAAATATTATAATAAATTTACTAAAAAATGAAGAGGAAATTATAGATTTTAATTGTAGTATATTTTTATTTACACCTAGGACTAAATGTTAAACAAAAAAGGAATAAATATATTCCTTTCATATAAATAGTATACTAAAGAGTTTTTAAATAAATACTTCCTTGAATAATAAAAGTAAGTTATTACACTAATTATATTCAATGTATAATTATGTAAAAATGAATCTAGAAAAAGTTTGAGCCATAAAGACCTTGGGAAGCTAATTAAAAATTCCATTATCTTACTGCATCAAGGCCTAAAATTTTATAAGAAATGGATTTTTATTTTAAATATCAGAGTGATATAAAGGAACCAAACATATTGGATTCCAAAATAATTCTAATGTAAGTTAATGAAATTTCAAATTATGGAATTATGTATAGAAGGAGTAGAGAGTTTAACTTACTTGGTTTCACTGATTTTTATTGGTCCAGAGATTATAATGATAGAAAATCAAAGTTATGAGGAACTTTGTTTTTTAGTAGAATGTTTTTGTGAGTCAACATAGTATGAAATAGAGTTTTGTGACTTAAAGTATAGTAGAAACAAATAATGTTGTTTCCACACATTCATGTACTCATATGATATAGATAAAAGTTAAAATAAAATATATGAAGTTGAATATTTAGAAATGATTGAAAATCACTTGTGATCATCAGAGTGGGGTTTATCTTTAAAAAACTAGTGAAACACTCTTAATAAAGACACATTTATATTAAATATCATTTTACGAAGGAGATATTTTATAGTGAATATTTGAAGTTATATTGTTTTCTAAAAAGAGAATAAATTGATGATATATTCACCAAAACTATTCCAAGTAAAATATTTGGGAGATTTTTGGCTGAAACTTCATATTCAACCTTCCCCCTCACTTAAATATGTTATAGGATGTACCCACACTATGATTTGGATTTTTTTGTCAAAGGAATGTGAACTAAATAGCTCTATACAATATATTTTGTTATTACAAAGCTGATATTTTTGTAAAAAAGTTTTAGAAAGTTATATGTATGGTAAAGAAATAATTTTGATTCTATGTTCTGGTCTAGTAGTTAGTGTTTGAGAATGAGTATATCAAAATCACAGCCATAAAATTTCTTAAAATTGTGAAATAGAATTCTATCCAAAATATTGTTTTATCCTACAATGTGGTGTAAGGGAACTTCTTTGGGAGATAGGTTGTGGTCTGATGAAAATTTCAAAACAACAATATTGAGAGTTGTTAATGTTGATAGTGTCATGAAATCTAGAGGGGAATATTGAGGAACCTATGATTGGGAATTGTAGAGGAGGTTACTCTTTTCATTAACCTATTATTTAATAAGTTTTTTGAGTTATAGGTGAATATGAATTTGTAATATTTGATTGTTATAGTCTAGATATTTTAATTCATATTGATCTAGTTGTTTGACCCAAACTTACAAATTTTTCATCCACTAGATGATATTTTCACAAAATATAGATACACATAGGTACTGATTTTTTTATGAAGGTGCTTAAATCCAATGTTGGAGAAGTGTGAGTTGTTTATTCAAAGGCTCATGATAATACATTATGATATTCTGTTTAATTAAACAATATACTCATAAATGACTCCAGAGATCACCGGAAATCATTTTCTAGTAGATATGTAAGGAGGTGTAAAGTGCTAAGTAAGATTTTGGGTGAATTATAATAAGATAATAATTGTTGATGACTAGACATTAAGTAGTACTAAAATTATAAATAGTAGAAGTATGAATGAATGTTTTTATAAGGAATGATAATTTCCATAAGGTTCATTTCTTCTTTATGTGAGAATTCAACAATGGTTGAATTAAAAAGAGTTATTTATCACATAATAAGAGTTATTTTAAAAGTTTGTAAGAATTGTCGTGTATCATCCACAATTTTTAATTCATATTTTTTCATGAATTTAAATTATCTAATTAAATTTGTATATGAAAAAATCATTTCATCTTTTCTGTTTTAATGATATTAACCAAGAATTTATAATATATATATATCACATAAATTTTATTATATATATATATATATTTCAAATATTATATGATTTAATTAAAATGGTTTCATGAAATTATTTTTTACCATATTCATTATTTATTTTAAAAATATAGTTTAATTTGATAACTACATTGATTTTACAAATAATTTTATTGGTAATAAATTCATTATAATCTAATTTTTAACAGAGCTTGATATATTTTTTCATACTTTCCAAATTTTAGCATATAACCATTAAAAATCTAACACAGCATTTTTTGTGAAACATATGATAAATGATTAAGTATCATTTTTTCACAAAAACTATACTTTGTCATGAAATTTTAATTTTTATTATAATTCATTTAGTTATTAAATGGTTGTTATCATATTTTATTTAAATGTCCCATTAATCTAAAATATTCTTTTAAAAAATTATGCAACATGTTTTATAAAAAAAATAACATTATAAAATATATATTATTTTAAAAAATGTAATTATGAATATTTATAATGTCTTGTTATCACAAAAACATTATTAAGTTTAGATAATATAATTTTTTATAAAATCAAAATGGTTTTCAAATAGTATAGTAATAATAGTATATATTGAGCGTTCCATAAAAACCATTTTCTTGGTTATGTAATTAAAATCTAAATTCCATTTATTTTAAAAGAATATTCTTATAAACACAAATAATTTACAAAAAAACAATTATCAATCATATAAAAAATAAGAAATAATAACAAATATAAAATTAACTAATCATAACAAAAGAAATAGTTTTTATTAAAAATATTTTTTACCATGTAATATATGTTTTTATTTAAAAGTTAAATTTAAATTTTTTTGAAATTGAATATGATAAAAAAATAATTCATTTTTTTAATCATCAGGTTGAAATAACTTATGGTTAATTTTAGATATTATTCTTAAAAACGTAAATTTTTTCGATATTAAAAATATATTTTTTACATATATTGTAACTCTTGTGACATCATCATGATATAATTAAAAAAAATTATAAAAACTTTTTTTTGAACTAAAATGAATTTATTGAGATAAATAATTCATTTAAAATTATTATGTTGAATTTATAAACCTATGTTTAAAATTTTGATGACTAAGTTATATTTTATTCAAATAAAAACTATTTTTGATTATTTTCCTTTATTGAAGTTATTAAATTATTCCATTTAATTTTGTAATGGTTATAGTTTCAAAAAAACATAGTTTTTTTATTCATAGTCCAAATAAAATTAAATCATCTGTATTAAAAATACTTCATCCTAAATGATAAAATAATCAAATACTTTATTAAAAAATAGCCATCCCCCTTGACCAATTAAACACTTCTCCTCCACCATTCTTAGTCACTCTAAAAAAATATTTATTATCCAAATATCTACTAAAATAGACCCCTAAATAACCTTACCCATGTTAATAAGCCTCTATTATTGAAAAAAACTCATCATTTGAAGGTGGTAAGCTCAATCAATGTGTGGTGACTCAAGAGTGCAATAAGGGTTCTTACTCCTAAACCCATCTCTTTAATTTGAGATTAATTTATCATGGTTTTTTTAAAGAAATTATAATATTATTTTATCCTTATATATATTATTATCATTATTTTATCCATTTTTAATGAGATTCTAACAATTCCATCTCATCAAACTTTTTCCATAACCCAATACTATGTCAAAATTATAGTTATCTTAATTCTCTATCTTTATTTCTTATATGAGATTTTTTTTGATAAACTCCATGAAAAATAAATTTAATATTATAAAATGATTTAATATTCAAACTATTATCATTATTTTTAAATATTATAGATAATATAATAAAATTTTCCACTCATCAAGCACATTTTATAATCAATTTTACATCAAAATATGGGTTTTTCAAAAAAGGTGTATTTTCACTTCAATTATTCCATAAAATGTTTAAATAAAAAGTAATATATAAATTTAAACATAAAATTTTATATTGATTATAATATTTTTTTATAAAACTATAACATTTACTGTATTTTCTTTTATTTTAAATGAACTTGAAAACATTTATTAGTGTGGTGGTTCTACACTACCTAGGTGAATGGTGACGTTTTCTTAAAAAAAATTCCACTATATATATAATTAAAGATTATTTAATAATTGAATATAATATTAATATTCATGTACATTCATGCTTATTATTCTATGATCTTAAAATATACATCATAATTGTGAAATAAAAAACTAAACAATCATAGTCATTTTTAACAATCAAAAACTGCATTAGCAATAAAGAATATCTGAATGATAATTAATTAAAGCCTTATTAAAATTATTTTATTCTATAATGAAATTTTATATATACCTTAACACTTATAGTTTTTATGGATCCATTTTAATATGAATTTTTACAATTAAAATTATACCACAATAGTTTTGGAGGCAATGAACTAAGTAACCTCAAAACAATCAATGTAAACTATAAAAATTTATTCAAAGAATGGGAAATAATAATTAATGATTTAAAAGTAATAATAATAATAATAAAATTAAAAATAAAATTTTTATTATTCAAGTAAATAATTAATTTTTTTTATTATCCATGATGTTAGAGAACTTATAAAGAGAGTCGGGATTCAAGGTAATAGTTTTTCATCTCAATTTTTCTTTCTTTGAGATATGTTTGGTATTATGAACTTATCTTATTATATAAGGTGTATATATTAATAATTTCACATAATATATAATGGTTTAATATTTATTCAAGGTATTTAAAGATTCATTCAAGTTCTCTCTTTAAATTGGGTTTGATTCAAAAGATACTAAAGTCGTAAGGGTTTATTTTAAAGTATTATTCCTTTATTCCATATATTTTATTTTTTGACTCAAATCAAATTCCATGAATGATTAAATTGTTGTATTTTATTTATTTTTGACAAATTTTGGGTCTTATTTACTCCCTTAAAGATTTATTTTCCATACCTTTGTTCTAAAGTCTTTCATATTCATCTTTTATCTTGTTATTATATTCTCTATAACTCTCCATATCTCTCTTGGACTCATTTTTCTCCTTCATGTACATGTTTCTATGTATATGTGGTGTCTTGGAAATGAAATATATGTAAGAAAAATATTTCATCACTTTATTTTTCTTTCCATTTCATCTACTATAGATAACAATATTTTTTTCTTTCAATGTCTTTCCTTTGTGAGTAACCTTATATATTTATTCTATTTTAATTTTTTTCACCAAGATACTCATACATAAATTCACTAGGTAAATTATTTTGTAAACCATATACAATTTATATATATATATATATATTAAATACCCCATATTTAATTATCTTGATTGAAGGTTATTTATCTATATATTTACTTAATTTCATAGAATACCCATTTAATTTCCATAAATTTTTCATTTTATTATTATTGATAGTTTTATTTATGTTTTAATTCCGTGAAGAACATTTGAATGTGAATATTAAGATATGATGGGTGGAACTATAATTATATTTCCCTTAAATGAATTTGGCAATGTTTTATATCTCATGGGATGATATATATGAGATTTGAGAGTAAACCCAATCCACTATGGGACTCTTCCCACTATGTTATATTATCATGGAAGTGATCCTTGACATATTCTTATGATGTCATGTTTAATGTTTTTTCCATATTCATATGATTTTATGATCGTATGATATCATATTCTTTATTTTGTGCCTTCATGTGAAAAAATATGATCCTCCTAAACTGTGATATAATGTTATTAAAATTAACTCATATGATACACATTATTCATTAATTATATCATTTTTCCATTATCAAAGGGTTTTTGATCTATATCTCATTGTAATTGTTTTTCCACATACTTTGAATTTTATCTGACCCCTTTCTTATGTTTCCCCAATTCCATAATAATTCATATAAATGGATATACATAAGAGAGTTTATATATAGATAATATTTGTTAAAGACATCTGTATTTTACTATGAATTTATATTGATTTGTATCTAATTCCAACATACAACCAAATTTTTATCTTGGGTGTTGTTTATAATTAAAGTTATATATTAAAAGTTTATATTTTTATCACCGAATCTAAATGTGTGGGTTTCAGTCATCTTAATTGGTATCAGAGAACTTTTTTGTTATATTTGTAAATTTAGATTCTGAATATTATTTATAGATCATTAAAAATATCACCATTTTCTCTAGAGTATTGGGGTAAGTATAATTGGTTTGACCTTGTAGGTTTAACATATTAAAAAAATTTATATTCAGCTATATTATATCCTTTCCATAGATAATTTTAAAAATTATGTTGGGGAATAAAATCTTGGATCATATAAATCATATAAAACATTATTAAGTGTTTATTAATTGGTAAAATTACGAGGATTAATATTCATTTAGGTGTGGAATGTAACATCCCAAATTTCTAATAAATTTTTTTTTTCTATGAATTTTTCTCTTAAATTAAATATGTAAATAATACGTTTATTTCATTTATTATATTTTTAATGATATTAACTAATAATTTATATACATATTTACTACTTAAGTTTTTTTCTTTACATATTTATCAAGTATTATGAAATTTTATTATAATGGTTTTATTAAACAATATTTTACTGTGTTCATGATTTTTTCACATGTATTTTAATTTAATTACTATATTTATTTTATAAATAATTTTATTGGTAACTAATTCACTATAATATAATGTTTAACATAGACTGATATATGTTTTTATAGTGAAAAACTTATAACAATAAACCATTAAAAAATAATGCCATATAAAATTTTATATGAAACATATGATAAAGGATTAAATATCATTATTACACAAAAATAATCCTTTATTATGAATTTTTTAATTAAATTATTTTTTATTTAGTTCCAATAATATTTTTATCATATTCTCTGTCAATTCTTTATTACTCAAAAAATTTCCTTTTAAAACATTACGTAAAATGTTTTTAAATAAAATAACATTATGATTTTTATTTAAATATGTAATTATGAATTTTTATAATTTATTTTTATCACAAAATATTTATTATGTATTGATAATATAGTTTTCAAGAAAGTAAAATGGTCACTAACATAGTATAGTAATCATAGTTTATAATGTTTTTTCACTAAAACGGCTTTCTCAATTATGAATTTAAAATATAAATTCCATTGAAGTTGAAGATGAATTTCATAAAATTTAAATTTTTTGAATATGAAAATAATTAATTATAATTCATACATTAACTAATAAAAAATAACATACATTACATAAATTAATCATAACAATGGAAACAATTTTTATTCTAAATAAATTATTTTTCCATGTACTATATGTTTCTATTTAAAAACTATATTTATAAATATTATAAAATTAATGAGATAGAATGGAATTAATTTTTGGAATCAATATTTCAGAAATATATTTGATTGATGTTTTGGGAATTTTTAGAAAATTTTATTATTTTATTAATATTAAAAATATTATTTTTACATATACCGAAACATTCATGACATCTTCATGAAATAATTAAGATAAAAAAATTATAAAAACTTAATCTTGACCTAAAATGGATTTAAGGAGTAAAATATTTCATTTAAAATTGTTATGTTTAATTTATAAACAAAAAATTGAAATTTAGAATCCTAAGTTATATTTTATTCAAATAAAAAACATTTTTTATTTTTTACCTTTAGTGAAGTGTTTTAATGATTACATCTAGTTTTTACATAGTTAGAATTTAAAAAAAACTAATAATATGCCAAAAACCATCATTAGAATCATTCTTATTCAAAAAAATTATCCTTAAATATAAAATAATATAATACTTTACTCAAAAATACACCTCTCTATTGACTATATAAACACACCTCTCAACATATTCCTTATCTCTCCCAAAATTATTTCCATTGAAAAATATCTACCAAAATTCTACTATACCCATTCATTCCTATGTCCCTAAGCCTCTAGTATTGACAAAACCCCTCTAGTGAAGGCGTTATGATCCATCGAATGGAGGAGACTCAAGATAAAGGTAAGGGTTCCAATTATTAGACCTTCCATATTGTTTTGAGATTCATTTATCGTGATCTCTTTTAGAAACCAATTTTTAATTCTTTAATCCTTATAAATATCCATTATATTATCATCAATTTGATCCATTTTTATGATATTATAATAATTTCCCCTTATATAACTCTTTTCATAACCCATTACTATGTTAAAAAAATATTTTCCTTTATTCTCTAATTTCATTTCATAATTCTATTGAGATAAATGTAAGGATTTGACTTAAAAAATTATATAACATTTATTTTTTATTTAATAATTCATTTTATTAGATTTCAAAGAATTTTTATGGTTTATAGTTCTAGATAATTAAGTCATAACTCTTACATAATAAACTCATACTTTAAAAAGTGAACACTTCCACTCAATATCAATTTTTTAAAAAAATCATGTTTTCTTCAAGAAAAATCATCGGGGTATTCAACTTGAATTCACTTTTGTTCCTACTCACCCTTAAACCTATGAAATATTTTTGAAAACATAGTATGAGCACAAAAAAGTCAATAATCTTCATATAAAAAGATAATAAGAAACTCATTAGTCCATTTAAAATCAATGAGATCATAAAATAAAGTTTTTCATTTTCATCATAAACTTTTAGATAAAATAATTATTTAATTTAATTTTAAATCAACTTTACTACCTAGAGTGTTTTTTTCAGAAAAAACATTATAAGTATAAGGACACAGACTTAAACATTACATAATATAATGTTTTTAGAAAATAATTAATTTGATTTCATTCCAAAATATCATTTAGGGTTTTATTATTATAAAATTAGGTCATAAATATTACATAAAAATCCCATGTATTATAAATTGGACACTACTATATAGTATCTATTTTTTCCATCATATAAAACATTAAAATTAAAATATGATTTATTTTCCTGAAAAAAAATCATTAATTTATACTTGACTTCTTATTTTACCTTACCAATCCTTAAAACCTGTGATAAATATTTTCAAATGTATTATAAGTATAAAAATATCAGTAAGAGACCTAAAATAAAGAAATAACCTATTATTCCATGAATACTTAAAGAATTATTTTTTAAAATAAACTTTGGTTTAAAAATAAACATATACTTGACCAAGAAATCAACATCGCTTACCAAAAAATCATAATAAATATTTTAGTAAAAATAAAACTCATACAATTTTATTTGAAAAAAAAATAAAAACCTTTTTCCCAATGTTATACTTTCACCCATAAGAAGTAGAAAATACTTTTCTTTAAACATAAACTAATTATCTTGCCTAGAAAATTTATAATATTTCTATAAATACAATAGTAAGAATAAATAAATAAATAATATATTAAACTTGAGGCATAATTTTCATATCACTATTATATATGGAATAACCTACACAGTCACACCTCGAGTAAATATCATAGTTACACTTAAAATAACTATCATAGTTATACTTGGAATAACTATCATGGTAAATTTCTAAAATCCCTTAGGAGAAACCTAATTGGTTAAATCTATCCCTTTACCCAATGAATTGGAGAGATATAATGAAATCACCCACTATTGGTTTATAAATAAACCACCCATAATCCTAAAAAATCTCCAATAATAATAACAGATAATATAAAATCTTGCATTATAAAACCATTCTTTGTACCCATAAGAAATATTTTTTGGGTATTAATATATTTCATTACTGTAAGGCCAAATTTTCTAAACTAAATTTACTAGAAAAAAGGTAATATTTTTTTAATTTCAATAAAACATAGAATATTTTAATTTATGATAAAAAGTCAAGTAATAATTACAATAACGGGAAATTTTTTTTCAACGTACCTGTTAAAATAGAACAATCCTTTTGTTTTTTGTAAAGAAATCCAAAAAAACCAGAAAAAAATTCACCTTGATTTTTTTTAGAAAAAAATAAAAGAGACATAAAATAACCTTTATTATTATATTATTTTTATATAAATAAAACCATAAAATAATCTTAAAAATATTTTCAATGAAGAAAAATAGTTTTAAGCAAAACATTAAATGAAGATCGTTTTTAAAGAAAGTCTCGTACCTTAAGTAGGAATCATCATGTATGTTCTTTATCTTCATGAACAATAAAATTATGTTATTTAATTACATTATTAATAAAAAAATAATGTTTATTATTCATTTCTTATCCATTATAATTTTATATACAATTAATTAATCATTAAAGTTCATGTCGGACGTTTTGACGATATTTAGTTCATAACTCCAAAATGACTTCAATAGGTTGACTATGGTCAAAGAGGAAAATATTACATCATATCTAAAATAATAATAATAATATATTTATCATTTTTATAAATAAATTATACTTTTAAAACCAATCATGAAATTTGGTTATAAAAAATTTACTATGTGACAATCATGGAAACTGTAGGTCGTACACACACATGAGTAACGTTTCCATTTCCACAAGATCAATATAGAAAGAATATAAGTACCAATTTATCTTTAAAATTATAATAATATCATCAATGTCATATTATTACTTTACTTGTAATTTTATATCTCATCCATGTGATGTAGTAATGAATAACGAATCACATCGCTTTGTGGAGGACGTAGTCCACACATTAGGATGAACAATGTTATCATTTTTTAATTATTATAAATGTAAGAAAGTAGGTGATATTTTATATTTTAATATTTATAATTATTTAATTAATATCATATATACTCATTAAATCCATAATTATAACCATCTATGAGTGGTGGTGATCAGAAATGAATTACATCAATTTACGAGGCTATAGTCCGTTGTACACACGAATGATGGACTCAATTCCCATTTGATGGAGGTTAGAGATGGATATTTGTTATAAAATTAAAATAATAAAATATCATTATATTTGAGATACTTATTTCATTATATAATCATGGTTAATGAATATTTTATGGATGTGCAAGATTAAATAATACAAAAATGATCGATTAGGAACAATACCTCTTCTTCAGGCAACCACTTTAAGGTTTTCTCCAAAATATTTACTAGGATGGTTTTATGATAAAAATAAGGCCTCTATAATATTAATTAATTTTGAAGTCCAAATGGATATGAATTGATAATATTTTAATCTAATATTAGTATTATTCTAAATAATATCATAAAAAATCACAAGTTTATATCAGAATTATACCCCCAACTTTTTTTTATCCCTTCCTTAACCCTTTTGAAAATTACAGTGATATCAATGTTTTTTACTCTTAGGGGGGTAATATAGTTACTATAAAAGTTAAAATGGATAATAATTTAACCATGGTTGATTTAATCAATAATATCCCATTAAAGTTTCCATATATAATATTTTGATGGATTTCAAATCATTTAACAAAATATTCTTTATTATAAAATAATATTAATGTCAATTTTGGAACTATTAATTTGATTTAAATTTTAAAACCACAAGACAATAATGGAATAAAAATAAAAATAATATAAACAAATATAATATGTATTTTTTATCTAAAAATCATTATGAACCTTGCATCACTGAAATAATAATTTTTTTTGACTTTTTTAAATCATTTTACTGATTTTTTCTTGTTTGCACAAGTATTTTGTTAGTGTTTCATAATCATTTAAGGAAATTGTTTCATTCCTAAAAATAATAAATAAATTTCCATAATGAAGAACATAATTTTTATTTAAAATTAATATTAATAACAAAAAATATCCTATATTTATCCTAATTTTAAAAAAATTAGAGATAATAAAACCAATAGAATGACACTTTTAAATTTTTTTATATAAAAAAATATGAAGGTAAAAATCTTTAAAAAATGGAAATAGAAAGCCATATATTATACATTTCTATGTTTATCTATAAAATATACAATAGGGAGGAATTAATTTAAAACTAAACTTATAAAATGTGAAGAAAAACTATTTTTTAGAAAAATGCCTTTTCAGTATACAAATGTTTTTATAATAAATTCAATTATAAAATTTATTACAAGGAATATAATTAGAATTTATTTCATAAAAATTAAATAATTAAATTTTAAAACATATTCGAACTATAATTTTACTTTAAAGATACATTAAAAGAAAATATAGTTTTTAATAAATATCGATATTTTACACTATTCACTGAAAAATCAATTTTTTTAGAAAATTCTCAAGAGTTAACCGTACGATAATATTGAAATATTTTCATAAAAAATGAATTTAATTTTATCAAATAAATTTTATAAAATTTCTATGAATTAATTATAATATTTTCCCACAAAAATCAATAAAAACCATTTTAAAGAAATGTATTTTTAAAGAATAAAATAACGTTACTAAAAATAAGTTAATTATTTCCTAATAATTATATGATGTTTTTTATTTATTAGAAACTCTATATATATTTCATAACTCAGCTTATCATATTTATATATATCAACTTAACGGATAGGTTATAATGGACATATTTAAATAATAATATTTTTTTTAAGCTCGGGGTTGGGTATTTTGTTTTCCATCTAACATAGTATTTATTATAGAATATTAGGATTTTACATTATCCCTATTTAATAAATTTTATCCTCACAATTTTATCTTGATATTGGTATTTAAAGGTTTAACATTTTAAAATACCTTTTTTGAAATCCCACAAAGTAAAAAAGGAATAATAAATCTTCCTTTTAAAAATACGGAAAGCAAAATATGGAGGTCTTATAGGGTAACACATAACTAGGATTCAATATTGAAAAAAATTACTAGGAAGTGAAAATATGGACATGAAAGAAAACCATAATTTCCAAATAATTTTGGAGTGCAATAGAAATTAATGATGACAAGAAGTTGATTGATCATGAGAAACTCAACGACCATAAAACTATAAACAAAAAAGGTTTGAAAATGACCATCAATTCTTTGGAATAGAAATTAATATGATTAAATTATTTTTTTAAGATATTTTCCTAAATTTTAGGAACCTATAATAATAACATAATGAAATATACTTACTTGGTATATATAAATTCATCATTTAATCAATATCCTCCATAATATCATTTTTTTTCTTCAAATTATGATTATTCCAAATTATTTTTTATAACTAAACCACTAAAAAACAACCATTAAATCATATACTTTCATAAAAGGATAAAACTATATTTATCCTATATTTATAAATTATCTAAAATCAAAATGGTTAACATAATGTAAAATAATTACTGAAATGAAAAAAACATCATAAAAATAAATAATACATTAGTCTCTAAAAATAAACAATAATACCAAAAGCTTAAATTAAATCATTCTATAAATAAATTTCCTTAAAATTATTTAATATGTTGCCCAATAATATTGAAACCCAATGGTCTGAATGATTTTATTTCATATTCTTCTAAGATAAATTTAAAATTTATCTCCAAATGACACCAACCACTCCTAAAGTATCATATTAAAATTTTTATTCCCATATCATATAATCTAAAAGATATTATAATAATTTCCATAAATAACCTAAATCACTATAAAGAGACATTAAAATCATATATGTTTCTAAAAGATAATTCAAATTTTTTTCCTCAAATAAAATCCCATAATATTTAATTTACCTTAATCATATTAAGTTCCCATAAATTATAACATTAATCAATTAATCACCAAAACACCTTCAATCACATGGTTATCTATACTATAAAACAGATGTTCCCAAATTATAATAAACCATAATTACCTCAATATCAAAGATCATATAAACCATAAATGTTTTCAATAACTTTAAACTTACGTCCACTAAATGTAATTGAATTATTTTTTAAATGATACTTCATGTAAAAAATAAGGGTTATATATACCTCAAATATCTACCAAAACATATTAAATATCTACCACAATATTCCCATAATATAGAACCTCAAAAGGGGTGTTTAATCCCTTTAACTATTAATCAATATTAAATATACTAGTACATCATAACTCTTGAATCCCTATATGTAGACACCTTAACCATTCGATATTCTTCATAATCCATTAGCTAGGACTTTCTATATTATTCCCCAATACTTCTTACATAAAAAAATATGAATTGTACCTTAATACTCAACAATATAAAAACATAAGTCATGATATAATCCATATATTTCATATAACATTTATAGTTTCCTCGTCTTTAATAATAATGACAGTAGGAATTGATAAACATTAATCTTTATGGTTTTTTTGATCTCCTTGAGGATCATTCCCCCTAGAACATCGATTTTCAAAATTCGTATACACCACACATTTAAAACATTCAAGTTATTCCTTGGGGTGAATTTTATTATAAATACCATATATTATAAATTAGAAAATATTACTTATTATCCATTGTTTCCTCAATGTAAAATATTTTAAATAAAACATGATTTCTTTTCATGGAAAATATTAATGACTTAAAACTTTAATTATTCTTTTCCATAACCCATCCTTAAAACATTTAAAAACATTTTAAGATTTTTTTTGAGCAAAAAAATATTATTAAGGGACATAAAATAAAGAAATTAATAGTTTATCCATAAATAATTATCAAGAAAATCCTTTTTTAAATAAACATTGGGTTGAAAATTAACATTTCCTTACCCAGGAAATCAACTTCACCGCCCAAATCTTTTCATTAAAAATGTAATAAAACTTAAAGAAAAAAAATAAAACTCATAAAAATTTCATTGAAATCATTAAAAACTATTGAATTTTTTTTCACAGATTTGTACTTTTGACCCATAAGTATCAAAGTCTTTCCTTTAAACATAAACTCATTTGCTTACCTTGTGAAATTATAATATTTCCATAAAGAAAAAAGTAATAATAAATAAATAATTTAGGTAACTTGAGGTATAATATTCTTATAACTCTTAATTATGGATGAACCCTCATAGATACACATGGAGTAACTATCGTATTTACACTTGTAATAACCATCATGGTTATACTTAGAATAACTTTAATAGTAAATTCCCATAATCTATTAGGATAAACCTAATTAGATAACTCTATTTCATTACTCATAGAATTAGAGATATATAATTTGATTTCCCACCCTCAGTTTATAATAAAACCAACCATCATTATAAAAAATATCCTAGAACCATAATAGAACACATAAAATCTTGCATTGTAAAAACATTCTCTGTATCCATAAGAAATCATTTTCAGGTATTGATATATTCATTTCCTTTAAAACCTAATATTTAAAAATAAAACTTTAATATTTTAGGGAATATGGTTTTTATTTGAAAAAATATATAATATTATAAAGGAATCCAAAAAAAAGTAATGGTTATTATGGTAGGAAAATTCATTGTCACTATATATGATAAAATAGAATATTCCTTTTTTCTTTTATAAAGAAAGTTAGAACAGTCCATAAAAATATTTTTTTAATAATTTGAAATAAGTTAAAAGTGATATAAAATTTAATTTATAATTATTTAATGTCAATATAAAAAAAATCCATAATATTATTTTAAAAATATGGCCATGGAAGAAAAAGAGTTGGAAGAGAATATATAAAGGAGGTTTTTTAAGGAAAGTCATTTACCACAGGTCTGAATCATCACATATGTTACTTAACATCCTAAATAATAAAATTATAATAATTATTTACTATATTAATATAATTTTCAAGTTTATTATTTCTTTTTTACCCATTACCATGTTATATATAATTACATAATCAATTAATTTCACATTGTACATTTTGACGATATTAGGTTCATAAGTCCAAAAAACATTGATTGGTTGAATATGGTCAAAGAGGTAAATATTACATAATCTAAAAATTAATAATCATAAATTAATTACTATTTTTATATGTAAATTATACTTTTAAAACCAATCATTAAATATAGTTATGAAAAAATAACTATATTAAAATCATGGAGATAGTAGGTCGTATGTACACATGAGTAATGTTTCCATTTCTCCATGATCATTATTAAAATAAGTTAAGTATAATTATTTATTTACAAATTGATAATAATATCAAAAATATAAAATTATTTTTTAAAATTATTATTGTATATATAATTCTAGTTATGTGGTGATGAATTATGAATTACAACACTTCTTAAAGGTGGTAATCCATATATACGCACGAACGACATTATCATTTGTAAATGAATATAAAGGTAAGAAAGTATGAGATATTTTATATTTTAATAATAATTAATATTTCATAAATAGAATATATAAATATTAAATCCATCATTATAACCAGTTGTGAGAGGCGGTGATGGAAAAGGAATTACATCGGTTCGTGATGCGGTGGTTCGTCGTATATGTAAACATTGAATTCTTTTCCCATTTGATGAAGGTTGGAGATGGATATAGGTTATTTAATTAACATAATAACATATCAGTATATTTTATATACATATTTTGTAAAATCATAATTTTTAATTAACATTTTAATGAGGTTCAATAAGAAATAAAACAAAAAATATCAGTTACAAAATATACATCTTCTTTGAACAACCTTTTAATGTTTACACCAAAAGATTCCCTAGTATGGTTTTCTAATAAAAATTCCTCTAGGATGTTTTTAGGTTTTAATTAAGTAATTTGGGTAGGTATTATCTGAATAAAATGATTCTTGATGTGTGAGGATATGATAACAAGAGGTCCCCTTTTATAAGAGAGGGGACGAGCACTCTTGGAATTTCATAAAATGTTAAATTAATATGAATTAATTTGGTTGTATAAATGAATCCAAATTGATAATATTAGAATAAAACATGAGTATTATAATATATAATCTCATATAATTTTTTTTACAAGTTTAGATCACAATTTTACCCTTATATTTTTGTTTTAACACTTCATTAACCCTTTTGACATTTATGGTGATATCAATAATTTTTAATCTTACGGGGTTAATATAGTTACTATAATAGCAAGAAAGGCCAATAAATGAACCATGGTTGATGTAATAAACCATATACCATTCACGTTTCTAAGTATAATATTTTTTAGAATTTCAAATCATTTAATAAAATATTTAATATTATAAAATAACATTAATGTCAATTTTGGAACAATTCAATTAATTTGGATATTAAAACAAAAAAAATTGAATTCAAATAAAAAACATTAAAAACTCTCTAATATGTTATTTTTATATAAAAAAATCTTAGGAAACAATGAATCACTTAAATAATATTATTTTTAGAGATTTAAAAAATCAATTTTATTGAATTTTTTACTACTTGGACCAGTAGTGTGTTAATGTTACATAAGCATTTAAGGTAATTAATTTATATATAAAAATTATAAATGAATAAAATAATAATAATTTATCTTTACAAATAATATTAATAACTGAATATATCCTCTAATTATCCATATGTAAAAAATTTAGAGGTAATAAAACAAAAGAATGTCACTGTTGACTTTTCTTTATATAAAATAATATAAAGGAAAAGTCGTGAATAAAAAAAAGTTCATATATTACAAATTTTGATATTTATAGACTATATATGCTCATCCAATAAAATTTACTTACATTTTAGGGTCATTTTTGAGTCATTATCATTTTATTTTTAACCTTAATTACCAAACATACCCTTTACCGAGGAAATAAAATTTACTAAGGTTATTATTCACTATATACAAAAATAAAAGGGGTGCATTTAAAAATTATTTACCCAATTATTAAAAATATATAATCCATTTCTCAAGATTAAAAACATACAATTTTAAATAATTCATTTAAAATTAAACTCATAAAACACCATGAAAAACAGATTTTCATAAAAATGCACTTTTAGTATAAAAATGTTTTTATAATAAATTCATGTATAATTTTTTTATCAAGGAATATAATTTTATTATATTTAATAAAAATTAATTAATTAAATTTTAAATAATGTCACAAATATAAATTTACAATATAAACACTTTAAAAGAAAATAAAATTTTCAATAAATATCAATATTTTTCACTATTCATTGAAAATTCAATTTCTTCAAAAAGTTATAAAAAATTTAACCCTAAAATAATATTGACATGTTTATTTAAAAAATTAAGTTATTTTTATAAAATAAATTATCTAAAAGTTGTAATAATTAATTAAAATATTTCCTCACAAAAAAGAATAAAAACAATTTTTGAAGAAAACGTATGTTTGAAGGACAAAATGAATTTTCTAAAAATTGGTTGATTATTTCCAAAGAATTAATTAGTAATTTTTTTTATTATAAAAAATATATATATTTCAAAAATTGATTAATTATTTTCACACCTTCTATCTTAATGGATAGGTTATAATAGATATATTTAAATAATAATATTTTTCAGTCTTTTTAAACTCGATGTTGTGTATTTTTTATGCTATAAAACTTTTTATTTCATTTTAAATATCATGATATTATAATAATTGAATATAAAATAAAAAACATAATCATGAGTGTTTATTAAAAAACATGAGAACTCATGAAAACATTTTCTTATAAACTACATTTTTACTGTTGAAGAGAATAATCATTCCTTTAAACAAAAGTTAATTAAATTATCTTATGAAATAAAAATATTTCAATGAAAACTAATTAAAATAAATATAAAATTTATATAGGTTCCTTGGGATGTTATATTCAAAGAACACATACAATAACCCTTACAAGTTGAATGAGTTTCTCAGTTAATTATAATATAATTATTTGATGAACATAATCATTACCCAATGCATTGGAGAGTTATATTAGGATCACCTATCATCATAAAAAAATTAATATGATCATAAAATAAATTAAACAAAAAAAAATTGCATTTATATAAAAAAATCATAAACCTTTAATTTTGAACCCATAAAAAATTATATATTGTTATATTTATTTCCTTTGAATCCCCTTTTTCAATACAAAAATACTCAGAAAAAAATGGATGGAAGGTTTTTCTTTGAATAAAACATGGAAAATTATAAAATAATCTAAACATTAAATAACTATTTTGTAATTGTGAAAATTCATGGACATCGTATATATTAAAACAAAACATTCCTTTTAGCTTTTGTAAATAGGGTCAAAATGTCCCGTATAAAATTCATAAAAAATATTCCTATTGAAAATATTTTAACTAAGGATTACATATAAAATTTTCTTTATATTTCATTTATATATATAAATATATTCATAAAATAATTTTAAGAATATGGACATGAAAGAAACATATTTAGAAAATAAATATTTAAAATATTTAAAATGAGGTTTTAAGGTTAAGTCTTCCTTACCGTGAGCCTGACTTGTGGTGTATGTTCATTTTTCAATCAAAAATAGATTTTCAATAAAGACATAATTACCATGTTTACAAATTTAGTACAATTTTATAATGATCCATGAATGGAAAACATGGAAAATTAATCGTATCACTTCATGGAGGTTGTAGCTTAGACATATATATGAATGAAATTATCGTTTTTGAATGGACAGAAAGGTAAGATAAAGAAGATATATTTTATTTCTAGAATCACAAATATGTCATGAATATAATATATAATAATTAAATACAACATAATAACTATCCTTTTTGGTGGGCTATGAAAAATGAAACACATCGCTCTATGGAGGTGGTAATCCGCACACACACCCGAGTGACGTTTTCGTTTCCTATAGTTTGGAAAATAAAATGAAAACGGTTTGTAACATAATAATAATAATAAAATTTTAGTATATTAAAGATATTGATATCATTATTTAGTAATGTTTAAATAATATTTGAATAAGGTAGAAGAATAAATAAACTTGAAATAGTTCAGATATGATTTATACCTTCTCCTAAAATATCTCCCTTTGGGTTAGACCTTAAGCCATCAAGGATTGGAATTTTGATAAGAAAAGGACCTCTAGGATGTAGTGATGAATTTTGGGGAGAAATTGGATCTTTTATTGGTAGAAATAGAGTTCTTAAAAGGAGTGATAAAGATAGGATAGGTGGTTACCTTGTATAAGTGAAGGGAGGGGCACCCTTGGAAATATATAAATCATTAAATTAATATAAATTAACATACATATTCAACAGGTACTAAATTAAAATTTAAAATCATGTATTTTTAAAAGTAAAAATTCTCTTAAACAATAAAATTTTGAAAATTTTAGATGATTTTTCTCCATATATCTTAGTTTTCACCTCTCCTTAACTCTTTTAATGATTACCACGATATCAAAATATTATTTAACATAATAAACCAATAAATTAATTTTCAATACTATTCACATAATTTTAATTTTAAAACATTAATAATATGTTATATTTATCAAAAAAATCACGGAACACAATATTTTATCCAACTTTTATTACTTGTAATGTTTTTTTAATTAGTTTCTTGAATTTTCTACTACTTGAACAATAATTGTGTCAGTGTTGGGTGAGTATTTAAGGTAGTAATTCTAACACTAAAATTTAAAAATAAATAACCATGATAAAAAAAATCATATTTAAATTATCCATTTTAAACTTAATATAACTAATTTTTTGAATAAAAAATATTAGATATATTAAAAGAAAAAGAGTGAAGGTTTTCATTTATTATTTGCTTAAAATCGTATTAAAGTCACTATTAAGGAAAATTGGAAATAAATTGAAACATATTTTAAATTGTGGTGTTTATGGTAAATAAAACTTATCTAATAAAATAAATACAAGTGGTATAGAGATTTTTAGTCCTTATCGTATAATTTTAACCGTGTTTTACCCGTTTTTCCTTTACTAAGATGTCAAATATTTACTACAATCACTATTCATAATGACAAAACTAAAATGGATATATTTACCAAATTTAAAAATAATTATTCCAAATATGTAATCAATTTTTCAATATTTAATTTCTATATTTAATAGAAATCAATTTTAATATAAATGCATAAAATGTAATGAAAACGGTTTTTAGGAAAAAAAGATTTTAAGCCCAAAAATGTACTTATTCCTAAATAAAGTATAATTATGATTAGTATGTAATTAATTAGATTGTTTATAACTAAATTATAATTATTTTAATTAAAGACAAAATTAAAAATATAATTTTACCTTTCAAATACTTTATTTACCAAAAAGAAATGAGGGTTTACAAAAAATCGGAATTCTTCACTATTCAATGAAAATTTAATATTTTTTGAAAAAACTCATAACTCATCATAATAAAAATTTTACATTTATATATAAAAAATTATGTCTATTTTATCAAATAAAATTTATAAAAGTGGCAATAATTAATTATAATATCTTCCCACAAAATGCAATAAAAACTATTTTTGAAGAAAATGTATTCATAAAGCATAAAATGACAATATTATCATTCCTTGTTTACTAAAAATAATTAAATTAATTTTTAATTGTATTTATAGTCTAATTATTTTATTATAATCATCTATAAATTGCGATAAATTTTATCTATCAAGATAAAAATACATTGTGCACGTAAAATAATTTTATTAAAAAACGTCACATTTACCTTGAAATTATTTTATCTTCATTACCAACCAATTGATAATAAAATCATGATTAATTATTAATTTTATTAATAAAATATATATATATATATATATCATATTATATTTACTCATATTCATACCCTCCAAACCAAAAACTAGGTCATAATGTTCATATTTAAATAATAATATTTTTATAGTATATCATATCTAATTTCAACTTATTAATGTATATACCAAATTCTATTAAATATATTATATAATGAAAATAAATTTTAAAATTTTAGTGTGTTACATTCTACAACTATTAGAGAAGTTTATTCCTCACAATTTTATCTTGTTCCTAATAAAATGGGTTTGAAACATGTTTTAAAAATTAATTCCAAAAAGTGGAAGACGAAACATATGATCATGAAAGGAAAAACATTTTTAATATTTAAAAATACCATTATTTAAAACCCACATCATAAAAGGGAATAAAAAAACATCATTTTGAAAAGAGTACAATGGAATTATAAATGTCACATATAATAACACATAATCCGGTTCTAATTTAAGGAAAACATTATTGGGAAGAGAAAATATATAGATGGAGGGAAAATATAAGGGGTAATAGAGAGTGATATAAAACATGGTCATGGGAATGTAAATGGACACAAAACCATAAATAGGTTGGGAATAAATAAGACTATAAATTCATTGGAAAGTATGATAAAAGGATAAAATTTTTATTTTCCAGATTATTTCCTATCCTGGATGGATTCATCTACCATTTGGATAGAGAATTTGAGAAAATATAATTACTTGATTTATTTTTATACCATATTCATAATTTCAACCTTTGGTTGTTCTTCAAGAAGTATTTAGCTTCTATATCATCTCTTACTCCAAATAATTAATATTCAAGTTGAATTTCTTTTCGTGCCTCGAGGACTAAAATTTACTTTTAATTGATCAAAAGATCCACTAAAGGATAAAATTTTATTTCTCGTATATTTAGACAATAACCAAAACCAAAATGGTTAGTACAAGATAAAATAATATCAAATATAAATAAATAATAAATTAATCTCCAAATCCTCAATAATTATTACATATATTTCAACTTAAATCATTCCATAAATAAATATCCTTAAAAAATTTCAAGATATTATAAACCAAAATTAAAACCCAAATATTAGAATGATTTGATCACATATTATTTCAATATAAACATAATATTTTTCATCAAATAACATCAATAAGTCATAAATTAAGAAAACAAAAATGTATATCCCTTAATCATATAATCTCAAAAATATGTTAATCCTTTCAATAAGTAACCAGAATCACCATAAATCAAAAATAAAATCATGTATTCTTATAATAGATAATTCAACATTTATTCCTAAAATAAAACATCATATTATCCAAATGTATTTCAATTTACCTTAATCATATAAGGTTCCAGATATAGTGAACTTGCTTAAAAATAATATTAATCACATAGTCAATAAATCACTTTCAATCCCATAGTTTTCTCTATGATAAAATATATATTCCCCAAACATAACAACCCTTTTATCATAAATAACTATAATTATCTCAACTTCAGATATCATTTTAACACTAAAGGTTATAAATTCCTTTCAGAATATATCCACAAAACATAAAAAATTCTACCTTAAATAACCTTTTAACTATAACCCAAGTTAAGTATAATAGTTTCATAAATATGAAATATTTATGAAAATTCAATAAATATCTCCTAAAGTACTCAAATAACATACAATCTCAAAAGGGGAATCTATTCTTTTAAAATTATGGTCATACTTGGAATTATTAACCCATGATGGTATTAAAAACTCTAAAACAATTACTCATAAAAATAACTCTAACCTCTAAAGTTATCTAAAACATTATTTTGATTCCAACTATAAGGACCTAACCTTAAAACATTTTACAATCTTGATTTTTTAAGTGAATAATTATTTTTCTTATATTTTGAGGAATTTTATGCCTTATATTTTTATAGAATTAGGTTATAACTATTAAATAACAAACCTTTACATTAAAATTTAGAAAACTTCCACTCAGTATCTATTTTTTCACAAAACATGATTTCTTTGCATGAAAATCTTTATGATTTTCAAATTAACTTCATAGTTGTGCCTAATTAGCCTTAAAAACTATGAAAACCATTTTAAAACTTGGTATTATCCCAAAACAATATTAGTAAGGGTAGTATAAAAATATAAAAAGAAACCAATCATTTTATTTTAAACCCATAAGATTATATAAGAGAGTTTGTCCTTATCATAATAAAATTTAATCTAAAATAATTATTTAGTAACATGTGAAATCTGATTAATTGACTAAATTTTTTAAGAAATCCTAAATTAAAAATCATAATCATGAGTATTACTTAAAAACATGAGTAACCATGAAAAAAAATTCTTAGAAACACCTTTTTTACACTAAAAGTGAATAATCATTATTTTAAAAGATATATTATTATATTACTTTATAAAATAAAAATATTTCCATAAAAACTCCTCCACAAGTATAGAAAATCAATTTAGGTTCATTGGGACATCATATTCATTGAAACCTTAAAATAACACTTATAAATGGAATAACCTACTCGGTTAATTCCTACATAATTATCAAGAGAACATAATCATTACCAAATTAATTAGAGAGATATATCAGGCTTATCCACCATAGTAAATAATTCCCAAGGACCATAACATATATAAAACACATAAAATATTTCATTTAAATCATCAAGCTCATAAAAATATACTTTTTTACCCATAAGAAAAACATTTTCAGATATTGGTATATCTCTTTCCTTTAAAACCTCATTTTCAAAACTAAAATACCCAGAACAAAGAGAATGAAGGTTTTTATAGTGTATTTAACCTGAGATAAAGTGCATCCCTATTTAAATTTTTTCTAATGGAATATTATTCATGATTAGGATAGGTCTTAGTGGTTTCCATGGGTTTGGGGATATCAAATAGAAAAAAAGTGGTCATGTTGTGAAAGTTTCACAATTGGCTCATAGTTAGTTTAACTGTTCATCATAAATTTGAGGGGTGGGGTATCTTATACAAATACAAAACCACATACCTTACATGGTTTGAAAACCCTATGGGCCTTCCCAGATAACTGTGTGGCTTGGCCCCCTCTTGGATGGAGGGGATGCATGGTTAATGCAAATTTTGGTCGATCATGTGCCCAAACCATGTGCCTCATAAAAAGTGGTAAAATACCATTATTACATATCTAGATTTATGGTTTCCCAAGTACTTTTTTCCCCTATTATTCTATAGTATAAATGGGTATGAACTAGGATTTCCTCCCTTATCCATGGAAACATCTACCTCAATTATTAGGCATTTGGAGTGCCATGTAGTGCAAATTGAAGTTCTAGATAAGTCTTCAACTCCATTTCCTTCTATTTTTATAAAATGGGAGTTTTATTTTATTTCCTCTCTTTCTTAAGATATAAAAATTTATTTTCTATGGTGTTATTCTCCGTATTGTTTTAGGATATTTTATCTTCAATAAAATATGGTTATTGGATGAGTGGTAATCTACAAGAATATCTAGATGATTTTAAAAAGAGTTTTTGGTTTTGGTGTCTTATGACATATGAAAAGGTTGGGTTTTATTTATTCCATAATTAAATTTTAATGGTCTGCTAGGACTATGATAACTGAGATGATAATGTGGGAAAATGTTATAAACGGTTAAGGAAGTGTGTCCATGTGGGTAAATGGTATGAGTGGGGTATTCTATTGTGGCCCTATTCCCATATATCAGGTTAGACTAGTTCTCTAGGCCCCATTGATGTATTTTATGAATAAAGTATTGAACTTAGGCTCCTCATCTTTGGGTCGATCTAGACTGATGTGACTTATGCTTATTATAGAGCATGGAAAAAGAAATATTATTTTACAAGTGCATCATAGTGGCAGACTTGGGTCATCTCAATTGTTGAACTTTCATTTTATACAATTACTTATTCTAAATCACCAAATATACCTCTTATTTTGGTTTTAAATTTTTAATTAAAATAATGAAAATATTTTTTGTTTTTTGATTTATGACATGGGAAATGGAAATTATAATTTATACTACCATGAAAATCTAAACATAATGATTTGATTACACAAATCACTTGGTATTTGGTTTGGTTTTTTATTAAAAAATTATTTTCATTTATATGATCAATTTTAATTTTATAATCCAAAAATTAAATATCATTTTTAAACTAAAATTATTTATTTAGAAATTTTGTAATATCATTTAATTCCCAAAAACTCTCAATTATACCTCCTTGTTTATTCAAGGTTCATGACACTCCTTCATCTTGGAGGTTCCATCTTTCAGGACCCATCTCTATCAGTGTTGTTTTATCCATTGATTAGATCAACTCCAATGTGTGAAGAACTAACCAATGGAGATAGGTAAAAGTTAATAAATAAAATAATATAGATATATTGATTTGCATGTCATTAGGGGAAATCACAACATTGGGTATATTCACCTCACTCATTCATGCTACCCAATTTTATCTACAAACTTAAAATTAAACCTTAAATAAAATTTATGAACACCTTAACCTCCCCCCATGATATTCCTAGAGGTCAGCCTCTCATTTTTGAGAGTAAGAGATCACTTGGTGCAGTGGGTAAAAGAGAAGAATATGAAATAGAATAATATAAAAGAAATAAAATTTAAAAATAATGGTGTTGAAAAAATAAAATATTAAAGTAAAATAGAATTTGGGTAAGAGAGAGATATAATATAAGAAAAGAAAAGAAATTAAAAATAATTATGAAATTAATATAATTTATAAAGAATCTTAAAATGATAATATTATTGTAATTATTATTATTATTATTATTATTATTAGAATAATTTATTTTTGAAGAAAAAAAGAGAAAGAATAAAACGAGAAAAAAAATTAAAATAAGAATGTTAACATAAATATAATATTATCATTATTATTTTTATTAATGACATTAATTGTAATGATACTAAAAAAATTAAAAAAAGGAAGATTTATATAATAATAGAAAAAGGATGGGTGAAAATTTAGAAAAATTTATGTAATTTATTTAGCAAAATGGAATTTAAATTAAAAATGAAAATTCGAAACTAAATATAAAATAATATAAATAATAATAGAGTCTGATTTTTTTGAATCCTTTTCCTTGTCCTAGGATCGTGATCTGGGGGTTGAGCTGATGATTTTGGAAGGGGTCATGTCCCTCCTTTTATAAGAAAGCGTGAATATTTGGTTTCATAATTTTTCTTTGAAAGTTTTAGTGTGTTAACCTCATTCGATGGAATAATTAGGAAAATGTGTATTCATAAAAGTTTTTTATAAATATATTTCTCATAATCAAAATAAATTTTATCTTAATCATTCATTTTTAGAGAGAGTTATATCTGTTTTTCTATTATAATTGATTCTTCCTTGGAAAACTCCTCATATTCCACATCTCTCATTTCTCATTCTAATGGTCTTGAAAACATAAGATTAACATGTATAAACCTTCCAAAAAAATCCATCAATGTCTATTTAGTTTCCTCTCTAAATTTAGTCTTTTTCCCGTTTAGGATCAATGTTCCAAGCATCAAAAATCACCAGATGTATGAACAATTTTCATGTTCTAAATTGTGGGTTGGTTTGGGGCTTCTAAATAGTGTATTTAGCTTTACTTCTAGAATAATGAAATGTAGCCCATCGAACATAAAATCATATAAAAGAATAATTTTTCAATTTGTATCTATAAAGAAACTATTACGGCTGAAATAAAAAAACATATTAAAACAATTAAAATCCAAAATTTTTCATTTTTATAATTAATCTCAAAATACTACTAAACCAATAAAATGTGAAACCTTCCATTAAAATAACACTTTTTTGGGATTATAAACATTGAAAAAAAAATTAAAATTATTTAAAATATTTTCTCTATCAATTCACCCACACTTAAACCCTGATTTTCCTCAAGCATAGAATCTCAAAATTGAAAATAAAAGGGCACCAATGTTACAAATATTCAAATTTGAAAGAAATAAAATCAAAAAATTTCCAAAGTCAAGTCAAATTTTGAAACAGCCATATAAAATATCAATTTAATTTCATAATTTTCAAAGAAAAAATAAATTCAAGAAATTTTACTTTTCCATTTGAAAAATGATGGATCTTCTCCTTTAATTAATTTAATATCCTTAATTTATTAATATTTAACATGTCAAATCAAGATCAACCTCACAATGGATTATTTTGTCTCATTATTCATGATACAATTGAAGTATATTTATTCTCATATCATGAGGACATATTCCTTTTTCATAGTCTTGTAAAGGAACTATTTTATCCACTTTGTAAAGACAAAAGGCACATAAAATCATGATAACTTAAAATAAAATTTTAAATGAATCTTTGTCTTATGGTTGGTCGGATTTGAATTTTTTTTTAAAAATTAAAGCCTAAGGAGGAGGTTTAACTCTTAAAGCATAAAGCAGATATTCAAATAACATTTTCATACCGACATTTTTCTTTTTTCAATGAACATTTTCATTTTTTTTTTCAAAAGATATTATTTACAATAAACCTCAAATCCACCACCCAACTACGCGTGATAGACATAATAGATATAGTAATGGTAATTTTGGGTTTTTCCGAAATCATAACCCATTTCTATCATTTTTTTGGTATTTTTTTCATTTTTATTTTTTTTATATTCAAGAGGGGAAAAACAATAGTGTATAATGATTCATTAGACAAACTTTTAAAATTACTATAGTAATCACCCATGCATTTCTTTCTTACAATGTAAATAACTCTATTTACCATGATTCCCTTCACCCCCACACTTAAACATTAGGATATCATGAAAATACTAGGAGGGGAAGGAATGGATAAAAATAGCTTGAAACATAAATTATTCCTCTAAAGGTCATTCATGTCTCTATAGGCTAAATAAGAATTGATATAAAGGTGGTCCTTTTAGGATAAGTGATTATCAGAATATTCCTCAATCATTTTAAATTTTTTTCATAGTCATAGTTTTGAAAAGGTCAAATGAAAGTTCTAGTAGGTGGAATGTCCTAATATCTCTCAAGAAATATTCTCAAGATAAAATAGGAAGTACTTGGTTTAGAAATCATTATAAGAATGGACATATAATATAATAAAATCACTCAATGTATTATTAATAATAAAAAAATCAATTCATGTTAATTTTATAAATTTAATGTATGAATAATGGTTGGGAAATTTCATTTACTCGAATCAATTAATTAATTTAAATCATGAGTCCTCATTTTAATATCCATGCTTCAGTTTAATTAGTTAATTATCCATTTTACGCATTTAGTCATATTAAAATTGAAATCTAAAACATAGAATTATAGGAATCATAAGAAACTCATGTCTCTTAGATTAGTTAATTAAATAATACTTCAAGTATAGGCATGTGATTTTCACTTTAAAACTCAAAACATGATCTAGATAAAAAATACATATTTTATAAGATAATACACTAAAATTGAACTCTATTTCCCAAAAATATTAGTTCATATCCTTCTCTATTCATGGATTTCGTCTACCATTATGATCCTATAAAAGGTAATTACACAACTAAGCACAAGGATCATGTCATGAAGGATAAAAAAATATAAGAGGGAGTAGTATAAATGTTGGAATACTTCCTAAGAAAGAAAATATAAAATATAAATTCATAGAAAGAAAATGAAATGGATAAGTCTTGGTATGATCCCCCAAGTGGGCCCTGAATCTATTATTGTCTTCAGAATGCAATACCAGTTGTTATTCAAAGTCAGTTGGGGCATGAAGATAATTTGATTTGAACCAACGTATGTGGATTTTTCCATCTTTTGATTTATTATTTTTTTGTAAGGAATTATCCATGGATAGAGTACACTAGATCTTACCCCTTTATAATTAGTTATAGCTTTCATGGTGGGGGTAGGATGAAGTCAGCATCATCCTCCTTCTTTGTTTCTACTCATGCAACCTCCTTTATCTCTAGTGTTGGATTCACATAAGCTATATGAACTGAATAATCTAGGGGGAAGTAAATAGGTATCCTTAATTGAATAAAATTTTAATTTTTAATAATTAATTTCTCTCCTTTAAAATTATAATCCTTTTTTCTAATTTACTCGGGCTCAGCTACATAGACCTCTTGATGGGGCTCCACAAATGATTTTTTATTAAAATCAGGGATCTCTATGTGTTCCTCGATAGATGCAAGTCTAGTGTCTTCATCTTCCTCTAAGGTATAAAAATTATTTTATAAATATATATAATCAAAATATTTTGGAGTTATGCACAATTAATCTTTAATTAAATCATAAGATATAGAGATAAATAAACTTATACTCCTTGATTTGGTTAAATTTCAATCTTTTCTTCAGTGGTGAGTTCCCCTTTAAGTTGGATCTCAATGGATGGAGGCAGGTAGTCGGCCTCCTCCATATTTTCCTAAAATCCCATAATTTTGGTGGCTTATTCTTCTTCCATGGATAGAGTGACATGAAATGGTATTGGCTCTTATACTTTTTAAGGATCAGAGAGATCAAGTTGCACCTCAAACTCTTTCCAGAAGTCATCTAGATCTTACTGATATCCCATAGTTATCTCAGTAGGCAAGTTATACTCATTATAAATCCACTCTCTATCATCATGATCTTTGTGGATTTGGATATTAATATGGTTGGGATATAGATACTCCTCAATCTGATCCTTGTCTTATTTGATGTCTTCAGTGAAATCGGGAAGCTCTGCTGAAACTTCCTTCTTGGTCTTCAATTTTTGATAATTAATTTTTTCTTTAACGACCTAATATTCTAGTTCATGAAATGAAATTTTGGTATCCTGACCATTTATCATAATATTTTAAATGTTAGTGAGTTCATAAATCTTTTTCCTAAGGAATACCTCTATATCACTTTGAAATACTAGTTCTTTCATCCCAGAGTAATTTTTCTATGTATTGAAAAAAAATCATTTGAAAAAATCATGGATTTTTTTGTGTTTTTTTGTTTATAAAATGAATTAAAATATATGTAAATTGTGGAAATAGAAAAATTAAGTGAATAGCATATTGGATCCCTAGAAATGTTTTCAGTTTTTATGCACACCTATCATGAGGCATGGTAAAAGCAATATTATTTTTCTATTATAGCATAGTGACCAAACAGGGTCATCTCACTTAAGAAGCCTTTCAGTTTTTTCACTTACTTATTCTAAATCACCCAAGATATCTTTTTTTATGTATTTAATTAAAAAATGAAAAACGTTTTGGGTTTTCGAATTATCACATGAAAAATGTAAATTCTAATTTATACTACCATGAAAATCTAAACATAGTGAGTTAAGGAAAGAAAGAACTTGGTCTTGGGTTTGGTTTTGGATTCAATCATTTTTTTCCTTATATATTCAATTTCAGTTTGATAATAAAAACATGGAATACCTTTTTTGAAATACTATTATTTATTTAGAAATTTTGTAATATCATTTAATTCCTAAACACATTCAATTCCACATCCTCCTTTAATCAAGGTTGATGAAACACCTTGGTCTTGGAGGTTCCATCTTCCAAGACCTTGCCCTATTGATGTTGTTTCATCCATTGATAAGATTAACTCAAACATGAGATGAAATAAATAGTGTAGAGAGGTAAAATTTATTAAATAAAAAAGTAGATATATATTGAGTTTCATTTCATTGGGGGTTTTCACCACATAGAGGACATTCACCTCACCCATGTGTGATACTCAATTATTTCTACAAACTTAAAATTAAACCATATAAAAATTTATGAACGAATTAACCTCCCCCTAGGCCAAGAATCATGGCCATCCTCTCATTTGTGATGGTAAGATATCACTAGGTGGAGTGGATGGAAGATAAGATGAAGAAATAGAATAAAATAAAATAAAAAATCAAAAAGAATTTTTTATGGTAAAATAAATGATTAATGTAAAATATAATTGGGATAATATAGGGAAAGAAAATAAATGAAGGAAAGTAAATTAAAAATAATTAATAAATTTATATAATTTATAAATAATGTTAAAATAATAATATTATTATAATTATTAATTTATTAATTAATACTATTATAAAGAGAATAATTTATTTTTGAAGATGAGGAAGAGAAAAAATAAAATGAGAAAATAAAAATAAATTTTAAAATAGGAATGTTAAAATAAACATAATAAAAATAATATTAATAATATTCTTTTTATTATTATTATTACTAATGATATAAATTATAATAATAATAAAAAAAACAAAAAAAAAGAGAATAATTAGAGAAGAATAAGAGAAAAATAAAGATGATGCTTTATAAAAATGCATTTAATTTATTTAACTAAATGGAATTTAAATTATAATTTAAAAGGAAAATTAAAAACTAAAAATAAAATAATAAAAATAAGAATAGATGTATAAGTTTCATAAGCCTCCTCATTGGCCAAGGATCCTTGTTATGGGTTCGAGATGATGATTTTGGAAGGGGGGATGGCGCACTATTTATAGGAAAGGGTGAGAGTTTAGTTCTAAAATTTCCCTTCTCAATTTTCTGTATTTTATCCCCATTAAACGATCTAATTGGGAAAATGTGTATTTCAAAAAGTTTTTAATAAATATATTTTACATTTAAAATCCAAATTTAATATTCATTGGCCAGAGGTATATAGATTTATGTATGTTTTACTCTGATAATTTATTCTACCTAGAAAGATTGTTCATATTCCACATCTATAGCTTCCCATGAATTAATGACCTTGAAAATGGAAAATTCACATGTATACACCTTCATAAAAGTTGTTCATAAATTTATTTTATGTTTCTTATATAAATTTTAACTTCTTTGGTCCATACATTGATGACATATGGTCCAAAAAACAAAAATATTCAAATTAGTGCATAGTTTTCAAGGCACAAATTGTGAGCTGGTTTTGGCATAAAAATGGAAAATTAGATTTTTGTACATAATAATAAAATGAAACCCATATAAAATAAAAACCTATAAAAGAATAATTTTTTAATTTGTATGAGTAATGAAAATTATATAACCTAAATAAAAAAATTATTTAAAATATTTAAAATCCAAAATTGGAATTTTTTCCAATTAAGCTCGAAATACCACTAAAACCACAAAATGTGATCATTTACCTTAAAATAACACCTGTTGGGATTAAAAACATTTAAATTAAAAGTAAAATTATTGAAAATATTTTATCTTCCATGATGCTCTAGGTAACGCCTGGACCCCAGTTACCCAGAGTCTTTGCATTATTACATATCATTGGCATGATCATAAAAGGTCATGTCTCGAAAGACCGATTAGTTTAGTAGCCTTGAAATCACTAGATACATTCATAAAGTTTACATTACATCATAGAGTGAAAAACTATAATAACATTTTGTCTCCATAGACCACACTCATATCCCCTCATACTATCCCTGTAGGTCATTCATAAAATACTTCTTCACATCCTGGAAAAAATAAAACATAGAAAGGGGTGAGCTCAGATGCCCAGTAAGGATAAAAATATAGAGGAAACATTCATAAATAAGCATAAACATTTTAAGGCAATGTATAACTAAAACAAAAGCCTTTTAAACTTGAACTTCAACATAATATGGAAAAATAAAATGAAATAATGTCATTTACTTATTCACAAGGATATTATACTAGTCTAATAATCACATGAAATATCAATAACCACTTTCATAATGATGTAATGCCTAATTCTAGACTATCATAACCACATAGTCAAGGCCTTGTGCCATGACTACAAATAAGATTTTTTTCAAGGCCTTGTGCCAGGACACTAGTTTGTCTCGTGAGACCTACCGATGTATCGAGGAGCTATAGCGGGCTCCACCTATCACTTACTAAGTCCAATTCATTCCTCATATGAACAGGTTTAAACATAAAATAATCATTCGTATTAAAAATAACATATTAAATGTCAATACTTTAACCACAAACTATGAATGGTATAAAAATAGTGCATCCATAGTCAAACATAACTCATTCAATACAATATAGAAGATTGTATTGTATAAGATTAACCACAATCGAGAATAATGAAGGATATTGACATAGATGAAAATAATCATCAAAACTATTAGAGAGAAATATCCCCCTTTTTCTTGAAATCATTTAAAATTTGCACTATTTTTCAAGAAGCCATTTAAAATGGATTTTTGAATCAAAGTGTCCCATACCACTTTGAAACTTTTAAATGAAATTTTTATTTAAAAACTTTAATTCCCATACAAACAAATCCTCAAAACAATTTTTAAACCATGGACATTAATGAGAATAATTTAGAATAATAAATCTTTAAAACATTTTAAAATAATATTTAGAGTTCTTAAACAAAATAGAGACACTTGAATACAAATAATTGAGCTAATGAATTTGGTGATATACACCATATAAAAGTGATTTGGTGTTTAACAACAAATAAGTCTCAATGGAATGTAAATTGAGATGAAATCTCTTATAAAGACCATATCCTTAGGTTAAGGATAAATTAACGACATAATTATGTGTGAAAAATATAAATACACTAAATATGATTGGATATTAAGTGTAATTCAATCAGAGGACATTCACACATATTCTTGTAAAAACAACACCAATGAATTGGATGCTTAACTCAACAAATCGAGACTGAGTTAAAATTACTCTTATCAAGTTCATATCGATGACCTGAGAATTTATCAATTGAGTGATTATGTGTATCAAAAATATATCCACAGAAAGGGGAGTGTAAATTATGACATAAGAAAATGAATAGTGATTCCACACATAGTCTTGGAGTAAAATACTCAATGAAGTATGCGTAAAGTCGAATGAGTGGAAATTGAAATTTCAAATTCCCTTATCGATTTGGTAACTTAATAAACATACACCTATGAAAGAAGGATCATACAATGATAATGTAAATATCCATAAATTAAATTATATTACACAATGAATATAATCTTGGGAAGTACACACACCACATGCAATAAATAAGTGGTGAACAATGGAAATCTCACGGAATTAAAAGTGAGATAAGAAAGCCCTTACTTTGTACTTTTTCCTTGGTTGAGGGTAGGTTATCCTCATTTATAATGGTGAAATAATATTTATTTAATTATACAAGAATCATATACATTAATATGATATCATATATGGTCTTTTAACATTTATTTGTTAATAATATCTTAGTATTATGGTCATTTCGGGAGTTACCAGATTCATTTTCCTTTATATTATTTGTTATGTGAGACATATTAGTAATGGATGGGATGTATATTATTCATATACAGAATTATATTAAGTCCTTAAACATTATTTTTAATCATCAAATGAAAATTAGTCTTGAATTTATACGATGGGGAATGAATCTCATCGCATTCGTGGAGATGGTAATCCGCACGTACGCATGAGTGACAATATCATTATTTTGATATTAAAATAATATATAATTGGATGGTTTATCATATATATAGAATCATTATAATGTTATATTTAATATTTACATGAATTACACATCATTATTATACCTATCCAACTAATAATGAATTGAATAACAATTACACCATGACGTGGAGACAGTAAGTCGTACGTACGCACGTATGGTGACATGTCATTGAAAGGATGGATAGAATACTGAATATGGTTGTACCATATTTATAATAACATCATAGTATATAGAATATAATAGATTTATTATTTTAAATTGGAAATAACAAAGAAAGAAGTAGTGGAAGAAGAAAGGAACTTGAAAAAGGGTGGTGAAATTATTACCTCTTCTTCAGGTTCTTCCTTTTGATTTGATCAAAAGGGCTCCTTAAGTTGGCTTTATGACCAAAGTAGGACCTCTAGGATGGATATAGGGAAGTTTAGAGGATATTTGAGCCAGGTTTGGTAGAACCAAAAGGCTTTTATGGTATGAATTTGAGAGAAGGGGGAGTTCCCTCTTATAAGAGGGGTGAGGGGCACCTTAGGAAAAACTTATAATATTATTTTATAATAAATTCATATTCAGTTTAAAATGGCTCCAAGGTGACTTATTTTGAGGATAAGGTGTTTATTTTTATAAATAATTTCAATAAATATATTTTAGATAGGTTTCGGTTACTATATTAACCTTATCATTTATATTTAACTCCTAGATAAATAGTTTGACATTTACCATGTCTCTTTGTATTTTTATATTATATAGTCAATAAACATACTATAAACTTCCAAGAGACCCCCAAGTGGTCAATTTATAATAAATATATCATTATATAAGTCTTTTTATGAACATTATATTTTCATAAATAGAATATCAATTAATAATATAATATTTGTTTTAAAAACTCATTTATGTCAATTTTGACAATATTTAATAATTGATTTTTGTTAAAGTCTTAACAACTTTATTAATTAAAAAAATTAATTTAAGAAATAATAACATGTCATATTAACCAATAAAATTATTTTATGGCATCAAAACGTTCACATTATATTCATTTTAACATTTATAATACTAATTATTTTATTCTTTCATTAATAAAGAAAATATTGCATCATTATTTTGTCATAAATAAATTTAATTATTCAATGTCTAAAAATTATAAATAAAATATCATTATGTAGGAAATATTTTATAGCTTTCTAATTAATATTTATAGTAGAAAATATAACATATATAACCCCATGTAAAAATTGTTTTGCTAAAAGATATTTGCTTATGTCATTTTTGTATTTAATTTAACTTAATTAATATAGTGTCGTTATCACTTACAAGTGGATCTATGGGGTCCCAAAATCGACTAAAATATTCCCATGGTCATCCATGTATCAACCAATAGGGTTATGACACGTTTTAGGGTAATTTATTATTATTATAACATTATTATTTTACCCTTATTTACCGAATTTACCCTTTAACCATGGTAAATAAAATATTTACGGAAATAATTATTCAAAATGTCTAAAAATAAAATTTACCTATTTACACAATTTAGAACTCCTGATTCTAAATATGTAATTCATTTTTCGAAATTCAAAACACAGAAGTGGCAGAAATTAATTTAAAAATAATTCCTGTTGTCAAAACAAAAAAGCGTGTTTTTAAGAAATAATAACTATCAAAATATTGACACTTGTTTATGTCCGTTTTAAAAGTGAAATTACGTCCAATGACCAAAATTTTATTAAATGGTAAAAATATATTCTAAATATACTTTAAAACCACTCAAATTCATAATTTATCACTATTAATTATTTCGATTAAAAAATTTTCTTTTAATTAAAATTTAATAATATTCACTATACATTAAAATATGAAAGTTATCAGAAATGTACCAAAAATCACCCTAAGATAATTTCGATATTCCAAATCCAAAAATAAAGTCCATTTTGAAATATAAAATGTATAAAATTTCAAAAAGTTGGTATTACTATTCATAACGGCTAGTTTGATTGGTTGTGGTGTGTTAGAACTCGAAGTTGTGTACAACACATGCTACTGTATTATTCAAAGAGAAGTGTACCATATAAGCATGGGGTGTTACATTCTCCCCTACTTCAATAAATTGAGTCCGTGCAATTTTAAATTGTTCTTTGAAAATAAAAGGTTTAAAATAGAAAATATCTTTGTGGGAAAACCCACACCGGAAATTTGGGTAATAAAATTTAGTCTTAATAAGAGGAAAAGAGAAATGAAAGGGTCGCCACCAAATTATGATCTCGATTTGGAGAACATTGGTGGATATTAGAGACACATAATTGGAGAAAAAACGTAAATATTTATAGGGAGGTATTGAGGTCATCAGTCACAATCAATTGTAGAATTAAGGGCCTCAAAGCCATCAATCAATGATGATTTAAAATATCATCGGTTCAACAAAACATAAGGTATTAGGATAACACATTTTTAGTTTTAAGATCCCTTACCTAATGTTTAAGAATGAATTTATTCATATAATAAGATAAGAAATATATATATATATATATACATACTTGACAAGTATAGTTCTATGCTTTCGCTAATTTCTACCACAAACTCATATTTCACTCTAAAAGATAATAGAACATAAAAAAAATATTCCATTTATCCTATTCGTATAGGGTTCCAAAAAAATGAATATCTAATGCATCTACCATAACTTTTAAAAATACTACATTATTCAATTCAGTACATCACATGGACCAGTGGTAGGGGATACACCATTTTCGCCATTCGGTGGCGGGTTCAAGTCTCGCGGCCTTACCGGACGTGACAGGTTGCCGCCCAACCTCTGGGTGGTCCTTTTATGGAAATCCAAAAATAATCTAAAACTAAAATTATTTAAAATAATTCTATCCAAACTCACAGTCCAAAATTATAAAGAAGGTAAACACAATGAAGATCCTTTTTTCCATGTAATAACATGTGAACACCTTCATCATGTATTCTTTTAAAACACTGCAACATCCTGAATTACCATAAAACCTTATTCATTACATTCATGATCCCTTATTCCTTATAGAATACTGGATATACTCTTTCTATCCAAAAATGTTTTAAACTCCAACAATTATGGAATATACAAATCATTAATCATTTTCAAGGGAGTCAATAATATCCAATATAATTTACCCAAATCAATAATGTACTATTCCAAAATCACTACCTCAGTATCAGAACCATATTATGGTTTATCTTTCTCTCAACCATATATTTTCCAAAAACTTAACCTACTATTGAGTCACTTTTCTTGGTTCCACATAATCTGAAGTCCTTAATTAAATAGTACTGTAGTGCAATCCTTATATACTCCATAATTATTATAATCAGTACTGCTTTGATACAACACTCAAATGACATAATTCTTTAACAAAAATATAAGAACTCTAATCAATCCTCCTCATATGTGGTAGTATCATAACTTGATTATTATCCAATAGCATCATTTGTGGCATACTCTGGTGATTTGGACATTGGTTTGCGTAGTCTCCCAAATCCTTTCAGATGAAGCATTGTACATTTAAAACCTTTTTCTTACCCTTGCAGTCACGTACTTAGTGTCCTTTTTCTCCACACTTATAACAAACTCCCATTCCCCTCATGAATGTTCCAGGGTGTTTCTTCCCACAGTTATTACATATGGGAAAATTATTCTTTTCTCTATTCCCTTTATCCATCTTTCTCTCTCCCATCCTTTGCTTCTCTTGCTTCCCTTCAAATCCATAGGACTTAGAGAATTATTTACTTATCTTATTAACACATGATACTATTTCTTCATATGTTGGGAATACATAGGAGATAATTTCCCTTCTAAATGTTGTCTTAATACCGTGAAAGATATGATCCTTATTACTCTTTGGATCATATGTATTGTGGGATTTCACATTCTTTCTACTGGGCACCATTTCTATACAATGTCATACACTAGATTAGTTTATGGATCGCAATTCATAAATCCAAACTTGTAAAACACTTAACATAAATTGAAATATTTATGGATATAATCAATAATCATAAAAATGTTTTATTTGAGGAATTATATACTCATAAACCCTTCATAATAGATTGTAAAGAAAATGATAATTATCCTAAGCATATCCTTCGGGAGTTTCGTAACCAAGAGTGCAGCAAGGCCTGTTGTCGTGCACTAGTTCCCATTCGAGTCTAGCTCAGAGTGGTGTTTTCGGGTTTTACCCCTAGGTACATCTATGCCAGATCTGCCTCTACTTGCTCGTATCCAGACAGGGATTTATTGCTCGTAAAACTCATAAAATCTCTACAATACCAAAATTCTAGGAAGTTATTCTATACTAATCCTCATAGTCCATCTTAGGTTTATGTTCTCTAATCAGAGTTAATCTAAATCTAGCTTCCAAGGTTTGTACTAAACTTCCTTTGATACCAAATATAATGCCCCGACCCCAGTTACCCAGAGTCGGTGCATTATTAAATAACATTGGCATGATCATAAAATATTATGTCTTGAAATACCGATTAGTTTAGTAGTCTTGGAATCACTAGATACATTCATAAAGTTTACATTACATCATAGAGTGAAAAACGACAACAACATCTTGTCTCCATAGACCACACTCATATCCCCTCATACTATCCCTGAAGGTCATTCATAAAATACTTCTTCACATCCTGGAAAAAATAAAACATAGAAAGGGGTGAGCTCAGATGCCTAGTAAGTATAACAATATAGTGGAAAACTTCATAAATAAGCATAAACATTTTAAGGCAATGTATAACTAAAACAAAATACTTTTAAACTTGAACTTCAATATAATATGGAAAAATAGAATTAAATAATTCCATTTACTTATTCACATGGATATTCTACTAGTTGAATAATCACATACAATATCAATAACCACTTTCATAATGATAGAATGCATAATGCCGAACTATCATAACCACATAGTCAGGGCCTTGTGCCAAGACTACAAATAATTTTTTGTCAAGGCCTTGTGCCAAGACACTAGTTTGTCTCATGAGACCTACTGATGTATCGAGAATTTATAGCGGGCTCCACCCGTCACTTACTATGTCCAATTCATTCCTCATATGAATAGGTTTAAACATAACATAATCATTCGTATTGAAACTAGCATACGAAATGTCAATACTTTAACCACAAAACATGAATGGTATAAAAATAGTACATTAAGAGGAAAACATAACTCATTCGATAAAATATGGAATATTTTATTGTTTCAGATTAACCTTAGTCGAGAATAATGAAGGATATTGACATAGATGAAAATAATCATCAAAACTATTAAAGAGAAATATCCCCCTTTTTCTTGAAATCATTTAAAAGTCACGCTATTTGACAAGAAGCCATTTAGAAATAGATTTTTGAATCAAAGTGTCCCCTACCACTTTGAAACTTCTAAAATAAATTTTTATTTGAAAACTTTAATTTTCATATAAATAAATCCACAAAACTATTTTTAAATCATCAACATTAATGAGAAAGATTTAGAATAATAAATCTTTCAAACATTTTAAAATGATATTTAGAGTTCTTAATAAAAATAGAGACACTTGAATACAAATAATTGAGGTAATAAAAAAATTAATACCATGAGAATAAAGGGATTCATGATATACTATGTCAAAGTACATTATATACACCATATAAAAGTGATTTGGTTTTTAACAACAAATAAGTCTCAATGGAATGTAAATTGAGATGAAATCTATTATAAAGACTATATCCTTAGGTTAAGGATAAATGAACGACATAATTATGTGTGAAAAATATAAATACACTCAATATGATTGGATATTAAGTGTAATTCAATCAGAGGACATTCACACATATTCTTGTAAAAACAACACCAATGAATTGGATGCTTAACTAAACAAATCGAGACTGAGTTAAAATTACTCTTATTAAGGTCATATCGATGAATTGAGAATTTATCAATGGAATGATTATTTGTATCAAAATTATATCCACATAAAGGGGAGTGTAAATTATGACAGAAGAAAATGAATAGTGATTCCATACATAATCTTGGAGTAACATAATCAATGAAGTTTGCGTAAAGCTGAATGAGTGGAAATTGAAATTTCAAATTCCCTTATCAGTTTGGTAACTTAAGAAACATATGAATATGAAATAAGGATCATAAAATGATGATGTAAATATCCATAAATTAAATTATATTGCACAATGAATACAATCACGGGTAGTACACACACCACATGCAATAAATAAGTGGTGAACAATAGAAATCTCACGGAATTAAAAGTGAGATAAGAAACCCCTTACTTTGTACTTTTTCATTGTTAGAGGGTAGGTTAACCTCCTTTATAATGGTGAAATAATTTTTATTTAATTATAAAAGAATCATATACATTAATATTATATCATATATGATCTTTTAACATTGATTTGTTAATAATATCTTAGTATTATCTTTGTTTTGGGAGTTAACGGGTTCATTTTCCTTTATATTATTTGTTATTTGAGCCATATGTGATATGGATGGGATGTATCTTATTCATATACAGAATGATATTAAGTCCTTAAACATTATTTTTAATCATAAAATGAAAATTAGTCTTGAATTGATATGATGGAGAATGAATCTCATCGCGTTCGTGGAGACGGTAATCTGTACGTACGCACGAGTGACAATATCATTCTTTTGATATTAAAATAATATTTAATTGGATGGTGAATCATATATACAGAATAAATATAACTTTATATTTAATATTTACATTAATTACACGTCATTATTATACCCATCCAAATAATAATGTATTGAATAACAATTACACCACGACGTGGAGACAGTAAGCCGTACGTACGCACGTATGGTGACATGTCATTCAAAATATGGATAGAATACTGAAAATGGTTGTACCATATTTCTAATAACATCATAGTATATAGAAAATAATGGATTTATTATTTTAGAATGGAAATACTAAAGAAATAATAAGTGGAAGAAGAAAGGAACTTGAAAGAGGGTGGTGAAATTATTACCTCTTCTTTGGGTTCTTCCTTTTGATTTGATCAAAACGGATCCTTAAGTTGGATTTTTGACCAAAGTAGGGCCTATAGAATTAAGTGGGGGAAGTTTAGAGGATATTTGGGCTGGTTTTTGGCCGAACAAAAAGGCTTTTATGGTATGAATATGAGAGAAGGGGGAGTACCCTCTTATAAGAGGGGTGAGAGGAACCTTAGGAAAAACTTAAAATATTATTTTATAATAAATTCATATTCGTTTTATAATGGATCCAAAGTGACTTATTTCGAGGATAAGGTGGGTATGGGTCTAATTCCTTTCAATTAATATATTTTAGATAGTTTTGGGTCACTATATTAACATTATGATTTATATTTAAATCTTAGTTAAATAGTTTGACATTTACCATGTCTCGTTGTATTTTTATATTATATAGTCAATAAACTTACTATAAACTTCCAAGAAAAAAATAAGTGGTCCATTAATAATTAACCTATCATTATATAATTCTTTTGGCTGAGCCTTAGATATTTAGGAATAGAATATCAATTAATAATATACTATTTGTTTTAAAAACTCATTTATGTCAATTTTGACAATATTTAATAAGTGAATTTGTTTAATGCTTTAACAACTTTATTAATTCAAAAAAATTAATTTAAGTAATACTAACATTTCATATTAACCAATAAAAATTATTTATGGCATAAAAACGTTCAAATTATATTTACTTTAACATTTATAATACTAATTATTTGATTATTTCATTAATAAGAAAAATACTGCATCATTATTTTGTCATAAATAAATTTAATTATTCAGTGTCTAAAAATTATAAATAAAATACCATTATGTAGGAAATATTTTTATATTTATAATGAATATTTATAGTCAAAAATATAACATATATAACCCCATGTAAAAATTGTTTTTCTAAAATATATATGCTTATGTAATTTTTGTATTTACTTTAACTTAATTAATATAAAGTGTCATTATCACTTACAAGTGGATCCATGGGGTCCCAAAATTGACCCAAAGATGCTCATGGTCGGTCATGTATCAACCAATAGGGTTAGTACACATTTTAGGGTAATTTATTATTATTATAATATTATTTGTTTACCCTTATTTACCGGATTTACCCTTTAACCATGGTAAATAAAATATTTACCGAAGTAATTATTCAAAATGTCTAAAAATAAAAGTTACCTATTTAAAACATTTGGACCTCCTGATTCTAAATATAGAATCCATTTTTCTAAATAAAAAACACATAAGTGGCAGAAATTAAATTAAAATTAATACCCGTTGTCAAAACAAAAAGCGTGTTTTTAAGAAATAATAACTATCAAAAGATTGAAACTTGTTTATGTCCGGTTTAAATGTGAAATTATGTCCAATGATCAACATTTTATAAAATGGTAAAAATATATTATAAATATACTTTAAAACCAATCAAATTCATAATTTATCACTATTAATTATTTCGATTAAAAAAGTTGTTTTTAGTTAAAATTTAGTAATTTTCACTATTCATTAAAATATGAAAGTTATCAGAAATGTACCACAATTTCACCTTATAATAATTTCGATATTCTGAATCCAAAAATTAAGTCCATTTGGAAATATAAAATGTATAAAATTTCAAAAAGTGGGTATTACTATTCATAACGGCTAGTTTGATTGGTTGTAGTGTGTTAGAACTCGAAGTTGTGTACAACAAACGCAACTATATTATTCAAAGAGAAGCGTACCATGGAAGCATGGGGTGATACATTCTCCCCTACTTCAATAAATTGCGTCCTCACAATTTGAAATTTTTCTTCGAAAATAAAATGTTGAAAATAGAAAATATCTTTGTGGGAAAACCCACATCAGAAATTGGGGTAATAAAATTTAGTCTTAATAAGAGGAAAAGAGAAATGAAAGGGTAACCACCAAATTATGATCTCGATTCAGAGAACATTGGTGGAAATTAGAGACACATAATTGGAGGAAAAACATAAATATTTATAGGTAGCTATTGAGGTCATCGGTCACAAAAAATTGTAGAATTAAGGGCTTCAAAGCCATCAATCTATGATGTTTTAAAATATCATCGGTTCAACAAAACACAAGGTATTAGGATAACACATTTTTAGTCTTAAGATCCCTTACCTAATGTTTAAGAATTAATTTCTTAATAGAATAAGAGAAGAAAATATATATATATATATATATACTTGACAAGTATAGTTCCATCCTTTCACTAATTTCTACCACAAACTCATCTTTCACTCTAAAAGATAATAGAACTTAAAAAAATATTCCATTTATCCTATTCGTATAGGGTTCTAAAAAAATTAATTTCTAATGCATCTACCAGACCTTTTAAAAAAACTTCATTATTCAATCCAGGACATCACGTGGGCCAGTGGTAGGTGATACACCCTTGTTGCCATTCAATTGCGGGTTCAAGTCTCACGGCCTTGCTAGACACGATGGGTTGCCGCTCGAGCTACGGGTTGTCCTTTTATGGCAATCCAAAAATAATATCAAACTAGAATTATCCAAAATACTTCTGTCCAAACTCCCATTTCAAAATTTACAAGGAAGGTAAACACAATGAATATCCTTTTTCCGCGTAATAACATGTGAACACCTTCATCATGTAATCTTTTAAAACACAGCAACATCCTGAATTACCATAAAACCTTATTGAATACATTCATGATACTTTATTCCTTTTAGAATAGTGGATATACTCCTTCTATCCAAAAATGATGTAAACTCCAACAATTATGGAATATACAAATCATTAATCACTTCCAAGGGAGTCAGGAATATCCAATATAATTTCTCCAAATGAATCATTTATTATTCCAAAATCACTACCTCGGTATCAGAACCATATTATGGTTTATCTTTCTCTCAACCATATATTTTCCAAAAATTTAACCTGCTATTGAGTCACCTTTCTTGGTTCCATAAAATCTAAAGTCCTAAATGAAATAGTGTTGCAGTAAAATCCTTATATACTCCATATTTATTATAATCAGTACAGCGTTGATACAACACTCAAATGACATAATTATTTAATAACAACATAAGAACTCCAATCTTTCATCCTCATCTGTGGTAGTATCATAACTAGATTATTATCCAATAGCATCATTTGGGACATACTCTGATGATTTGTACATTGGTTTGCGTAGTGTTTCAACTCCTTGCAGATGAAGCATTGTACATTTGAAACCTTTTTCTTACCCTTGCAGTCACGTACTTGGTGTCCTTTTTCTCCACACTTATAACAAACTCTCAATCCCTTCAGGCAAGTTACAGGTTGTTTTTTCCAACAGTTATGACATATGGGAAAATTATTCTTTTCCCTCTTCCCTTTATCCATCTTTCTATCTTCCATCCTTTTTCTTCTCTTGCTTCCCTTCAAATCCATAGGACTCAGAGAATTATTTACTTATCTTATTAACACATGATACTCTTTCTTCATATGTTGAGAATACATGGGAGACAATTTCCCTTCTAAATATTGGCTTAATACCGTTAAAGACATGATCCTTCTTACTCTTTGGATCATACATATTTCTGGAGTTCATATTCTTTCTATTGGGCACCATTTATACACAATGTCATACACTAGATTAGTTTATGGATCTCAATACATAAATCCATACGTGTAAAACACTTAACATAAATTGAAATGTTTTTGGATATAATCCATAATCATAAAAATGTTTTATTTGAGGAAGTATATACTCATAAATCCTTCAGAATGGTTTGTAAAGAAAATGAGAATTATCCTAAGCATATCCCCTGGGAGTGTCGTAACCAAGAGTGCAACAAGGCCCGTTGTCGTGCACCATTTCCCGTTCAAGTCTAGCTCAAAGTGGTGTTTTCGGGTTTTACCCCTAGGTACATCTATTCCAGAGCCGCCTCTACCTGCTCATATCCAGACAGAGATGTATTTCTCAGAAAACTCACAAAATCTTTACAATACTAAAATTCTAGGAAGTTCTTCTATACTAATCTTCAGTGTCCATCTTAGGTCTATGTTATCTAATCATATTTTATCTAAATCTATCTTCTAAGGTTTGTACTAAACATCCTCTGTTACCAACTGTAACGCCCCAACCCAGTTACCCGGAGTCAGTTCATTATTACATAACATTGGCATTATCATAAAAGATCAAGTCTCGAAAGACCGTTTAGTTTAGTAATCTTGGTATCACTAGATACATTCATAAAGTTTACATTACGTCATAGAGTGAAAAAATACAACAACATCTTGTCTCAATAGACCACACTAATATCCCCTCATACTATCCCTACAGGTCATTCATAAAATACTTCTTCACATCCTGGGAAAAATAAAACATAGAAAGGGGTGAGCTCAGATGCCCAGTAAGGATAACAATATAGCGAAAACATTCATAAATAAGCATAAACATTTTAAGTCAATGTATAACTAAAACAAAATCCTTTTAAACTTGAACATAAATATAATATGGAAAAATAAATTGAAATAATGTCATTTACTTATTCACATGGATATTCTACTAGTCAAATAACCACATGCAATATCAATAACCACTTTCATAATGATGGAATGCATAATGTCGGACTATCATAACCACATAGTCAAGGCCTTATGCCATGACTACAAATAAGATTTTGTCTAGGCCTTTTTCTAAGACACAAGTTTGTCTCATGAGACCTACTGATGCATCTAGGAGCTATAGTGGCCTCCACCTGTCACTTACTAAGTCCAATGCATTCCTCATATGAACAGGTTTAAACATAACATAAACATTTATATTAGAACTAGCATACGAAATGTCAATACTTTAACAGCAAACCATGAATGGTATAAAAATAGTACATCCATAGTCAAACATAACTCATTCGATACAATATGGAAGATTTTATTATATCATATTAACCTCAATCGAAAATAATGAAGGATATGAACATAGATGAAAATAATCATCAAAACTATTAGAGAGAAATATCCCCATTTTTCTTGAAATCATTTAAAAGTCGCACTATTTGTCAAGAAGCCATTTAAAAATAGATTTTTGAATCAAAGTGTCCCATACCACTATGAAAGTTTTAAATGAAATTTTGATTTGAAAACTTTAATGTCCATATAAATAAATCCTCAAAACCATTTTTAAATCATGGACATTAATGAGAAAGATTTAGAATAATAAATCTTTAAAACATTTTAAAATGATATTTAGAGTTCTTAACAAAAAGAAAGACAATTTAATAAAAATAATTAAGGTAATAAAAAAAATTAATATCATAGGAATAAAAGGATTCATGATATACTATGTCAAAGTACATTATATACACCATATAAAATTGATTTGGTGTTTAACAACAAATAAGTCTCAATGGAATGGAAATTAAGATGAAATCTCTTATAAAGACCATATCCTTAGGTTAAGGATAAATGAACAAAAAAATTATGTGTGAAAAATATAAATACCCTCAATATGATTAGATATTAAGTTTAATTCAATAAGGGGACATTCACATATATTCTTGTAAAAACAACACCAATGAATTGGATGCTTAACTCAACAAATCGAGACTGAGTTAAAATTACTCTTATCAAGTTCATATCGATGAGTTGAGAATTTATAAATGGAGTGATTATGTGTATAAAAAGTATATCCATATAAAGGGGAGTGGAAATTATGACATAAGAAAATGAATAGTGATTCCACACATAATTTTGGAGTAAAATACTCAATGAAGTATGCGTAAAGCCGAATGAGTGGAAATTAAAATTTTAAATTCCCTTATCGATTTGGTAACTTACGAAACATACACCTATGAAAGAAGGATCACAGAATGATGATTTAAATATCCATAAATTAAATTATATTGCACAATGAATACAATTATGGGCAATACACACACCACATGTAATAAATATGTGGTGAACAATGCAAATCTCACAGAATTAAAAGTGAGATAAGAAACCCATTAATTTGGAATTTTTCCTTGGTAGAGGGTAGTTTAACCTCTTGTATAATGGTGAAATAATTTTTATTGAATTATAAAAGAATCATATAAATTAATATGATATCATATATGATCTTTTAACATTGATTTGTTAATAATATCTTAGTATTATCGTTGTTTCGGGAGTTAATGGATTAGTTTTCCTTTATATTCTTTGTTATGTGAGCCATATTTGTTATGGATGGGATGTATCTAATTCATATCCAGAATTATATTAAGTCCTTAAACATTATTTTTAATCATCAAATGAAAATTGTTCTTGAATTGTAACGATGGGGAATGAATCTCATCGCGTTCGTGGAGACGGTAATCCGTACGTACGCACAAGCGACAATATCATTATTTTGATATTAAAATAACATATAATTAGATGGTTTATCATATATATATAGAATAATTATAATGTTATATTTAATATTTACATGAATTACACATCATTATTATACCCATACAAATAATAATGTATTGAATAACAATTACACCACGACATGGAGACGGTAAGCCGTATGTACGCACGTATGGTGACATGTCATTCAAAGGATGGATAGAATAATGAATATGGTTGTATCATATTTATAATAAAATCACAGTATATATAAGATAATGGAGTTATTATTTTAGAATGGAAATAACAAAGAAAGAATAAGTGGAAGAAGAAAGGAACTTGAAAGAGGGTGGTGAAATTATTACCTCTTCTTCGGGTTCTTCCTTTTCATTTGATCAAAATGGCTCCTTAAGTTGGATTTCTGACCAAATTAGGGCCTCTAGGATGAATTTAGGGAAGTTGAGAGGATATTGTGTCAGGGGTTGGCCGAACCAAAAGGCTTTGATGGTATAAATTTGAGAGAAGGGGGAGTTCCCTCTTATAATAGGGGTGAGGGGAACCTTAGGAAAAACTTAAAATATTATTTTATAATAAATTCATATTCGGTATATAATGTCTATAAAGTGACTTATTTAGAGGATAAGGTGGGTATGGGTCTAAACCCTTTAAAACAATAGATTTTAGATAGGTTTGGGTCACTATATTAACCTTATCATTTATATTTAACTCTTAGTTAAATAGCTTCACATTTACCATGTCTCTTTGTATTTTTATATTATATAGTCACTAAACTTATTATAAACTTCCAATAGACCCCCAAGTGGTCCATTAATAATAAACCTATCATAATATAAGTCTTTTTTCAGAACCATAGATTTTTATGAATATAATATCAATTAATAATATAATATTTTTTAAAAAAAACTCATTTATGTCAATTTTGACAATATTTAATAATTGATTTTTGTTAAAGTCTTCAAAAAATTTATTAATTTGAACCAAATTCATCTAAGCATAAATAACATGTCATATTAACCAATAAATTTTTTTTATGGCATCAAAACTTTCAAATTATATTTATTTTAACATTTATAATACTAATTATTTGATTCTTTCATTAATAAGGAAAATATTTCATATTTATTTTGTCATAAATAAATTTAATTATTAAATGTCTAACAATGATAAATAAAATAATATTATGTAGGAAATGTTTTTATCTTTATAATTAATATTTATAGTCTAAAATATAACATATATAACCCCATGTAAAAATTGTTTTTCTAAAAGATATATGCTTATGTTATTTTTGTATTTACTTTAACATAATTAATATAAAGTGTCATTATCACTTACAAGTGGATCCATGGGGTCCCAAAATCAACCCAAAGATGCCCATGATTGGCCATGTATCAACCAGTAGGGTTTGGACACGTTTTAGGCTAATTTATTATTAATATAAGATGAGTTTTTACCCTTATTTACCGAATTTACCCTTTAACCATGGTAAATAAAATATTTACCGAATTAATTATACAAAATGTCTAAAATTAAAAGCTACCTATTTACACAATTTGGGCCTCATGATTCTAAATATGGAATCCATTTTGCTAAATTCAAAACAAATAAGTGGCAAAAATTAACTTAAAATTAATTCTCATTGTCAAAACAAAAAGCGTGTTTTTAAGAAATAATAACTATCAAAAGATTGACACTTGATTATGTCCAGTTTAAATGTTAGATTATGTCCAATAACCAAAATTATATTAAATGGTAAAAATATTTTCTAAATATACTTTAAAACCATTAAAATTCACAATTTATCACTATTAATTATTTGGATTAAAAAAGTTGTTTTTAATTAAAATTTAGTAATTTTCACTATTCATCAAAATATGAAAATTATCAGAAATGTACCAAAAATTCACCCTAAGATAATTTCGATATTTCAAATCCAAAAATTAAGTCCATTTTTAAATATAAAATGTATAAAATTTTAAAAAATGGGTATTACCATTCATAATGGATAGTTTGATTGGTTGTGGTGTGTTAGAACTCGAAGTTGCGTACAACACACGCTACTGTATTATTCAAGGAGAAGCGTACCGTGGAATCTTGGGGTGTAACACTCTAGGACCCACTATTTTATTTCATGGTTTAGGATGTTGGATTGAGGCTTTATTCTCTAGAAACATGGACATGATATGATTACCCAGATTGAGGCTCTGATTTAAGTTGATAAATTGTTTCTAGAAATGAATGACCTTATGAATTAAAGATTTTTACCCCTCTTTTCAAGAAATACATACTCTCAACAAGACTGAAGTTGGTTCAGTGGGTTAGGGTGACACGGTAAAACATGGAAACCCTGGTGATTAATTAATAAATTCTTAAAAGTGAAACATGGTTAATAATACTTTGTAAAAAATTATTTATCTATCTATATAAACTATTTTTGAGACTAATTGTTGCTTTATACACCATTTTTTCCATTCTATGGAGTTTTACTCACACCCTTCTTCAGACACCATGGAACTTGGGTACCCAAGCAGACACTACTTGTTTTCAGTCATAGGTTCAAGGTTGGGACCTAGTAGTTGGTTTATACATAGGATTATCGGTTGGAGCATGGTATATAATAACTTATTTAGTACTTGAGTCCATTTTTGGGATATTTTATGGTTTCTTTATTAGAGGTTTAATATTTAGAATTATATAACATGTAGTGTAGACATCCTCTGGTTATATTATGCTTCATTTAGTGTACTTTTGGCCCTTTCCTCTAGTGTTGCATTTATAGTTTATTGGTTGATGTATCTATTATATCCATTGATATTATTTCCACTATTTTTTCTCTAATAAGTGGGTATAGTCTCCCCAACATACCTCAGTAGACCTATGCTACAAGTCGATAGCCTCTAGTATATAGGGAGGTGCGCTTGACGATATGTGGTGCACCATCTCAGGAAACCAGTTATAGTGGATCCTAATCCAGGGCATTACAAAGTGTTATCAGAGGTGTTTTCTTTTGTCTTACTATTTTTTTCTGTTGTAAAAGTTATTATTATCTTTTCTAGGATTGGTAAAGAGCTCTTTCTTAATTACCTACTACCCATGTATGTGGGGAAACCCAAGTTACCAGGGGTGAGAATTGATGTTCTATTTTTATTTTTTACTATTGATTGATATTTAAACCTCGAGTGGTGAAGTTGGATGGGATGTTATTGATTTATGAGTTTTTCTCTCTTTTCCCAGCATTTAAAGATGGGGTTTATGTGGTCATGCATCTTGTTAGGATCATAGGATTGATATTTCATCCATATATTGCATGTGATTCATAATTTCATGGGATTCATATACTAGTAGTGAACTTTTCTAGCCATGATTTATTACATTTGAACTTCCTTTCAAAGTTTCATTAATGAAAATTTTCTCAAATATGAATTTAAAAAAAACTAGGATTCTTGACATTTTGGGTAAATTAAATGTTTTGAAATGTAAAAGTTAATTAAATAGGAATATGTAATGGTGGGAATTTTAGGGACACTAGTATTGATTATCCATAAATTTATTTATTAAATTTTTTTATAGGTAATTAGGATAGTGAGAGTGACTTAGTTTTTAGACCATAGGTTATGGGATGCAATTCCTTCATGGGTGCGGATATTTTGGATAGTGAAATGTTTCTTGTTGTTCATTTAGTTAGGTCATGACTGTGAGGTTGTGAAATGTCATCTATTAATATGGATGTGGATAACCTTGTGGGTTGATAACTTGAGAGTGTGTTTTAGACCATAGAGTGGGTGTTTGGATCATAATACTAATTTATGTGGGGATGTATCTTTGGGGCATACTTTGATGAGTTGTACATTGGTTTGCGTAGTGTTTTAACTCTGTGCAGATGAAGCATTGTACATTTGAAACCTTTTTATTACCCTTGCAGTCACGTACTTAGTGCCCTTTTTCTCCACACTTATAACAAACTCCCAATCTATTCATACAAGTTACAGGGTGTTTCTTCCCACAGTTATGACATATGGGAAAACTATTCTTTTCCATATTACCTTTATCCATATTTCTCTCTTCCATCATTTTCTTCTCTTGCTTCCCTTCAAAACCATAGGACTCAGAAAATTACTTACTTATCTTATTAACACATGATACTCTTTCTTCATATGTTGAGAATACATGGGAGACAATTTCCCTTCTAAATATTGGCTTAATACCGTTAAAGACATGATCCTTCTTACTCTTTGGATCATACATATTGTTGGAGTTCATATTCTTTCTATTGGGCACCATTTATATACAATGTCATACACTAGATTAGTTTATAGATCACAATACATAAATTCAGATGTGTAAAACACTTAACATAAATTGAAAAATTTATGGATATAATCCATCATCATAAAAATGTTTTATTTTAGGAAGTATATACTCATAAACCCTTTATAATGGTTTGTAAATAAAATGAGAATTATCTTAAGCATATCCCCTAGGAGTGTTGTAACCAAGAGTGCAGCAAGGCCCGTTGTCGTGCACCAGTTCCCATTCTAGTCTAGCTCAAAGCAGTGTTTTTGGGTTTTACCCCTAGGTACATCTATTCTAGATCTGCCTCTACCAGATCGTATCCATACAGGGATGTATTTCTCAGAAAACTCACAAAATCTCTACAAGACCAAAATTCTAGAAAGTTTTTCTATAATAATCCTCAATGTATATCTTAGGTCTATGTTCTCTAATCATATTTTATCTAAATATAGCTTCCAAGGTTTGTACTAAACATCCTCTGTTACTAACTGTAACGCCTCGATCCCAGTTACCCAGAGTCAGTGCATTATTACATAACATTGGAATTATCATTAAAGATCAAGTCTCGAAAGACCGTTATTTTAGTTGTCTTGGTATCACTAGATACATTCATAATGTTTACATTACATCATAGAGTGAAAAACTACAACAACATATTGTCTTTATAGACCACACTTATATCCCCTCATGCTATCCCTATAGGTCATTCATAAAATACTTCTTCACATCCTGGGAAAAATAAAACATAGAAAGGGGTGAGCTCAGATGCCCAGTAAGGATAACAATATAGCACAAACATTTATAAATAAGCATAAACATTTTAAGGAAAAGTATAACTAAAACAAAAGCCTTTTAAAATTGAAATTAAACATAATATGGAAAAATAAAATGAAATAATGTCATTTACTTATTCACATTGATATTCTACTAGTCAAATAATCACATCCAATATCAATAACCACTTTCATAATGATGAAATGCATAATGCCAGACTATCATAACCACACAGTCAAGGCCTTATGCCACGACTACAAATAAGATTTTGTCAAGGCATTGTTACAAGACACTAGTTTGTCTCATGATACTTACTGATGCATCGAGGAGCTATAGTGGGCTCCACTCGTCACTTACTAAGTCCAATGCATTCCTCATATGAACAGGTTTAAACATAACATAAACATTCATATTAAAACTAGCATACGTAATGTCAATAATTTAACAACAAACCATGAATGGTATAAAAATATTACATCCACAGTCCAACATAACTCATTCGATACAATATGGAAGATTTTATTGTATCAGATTAACCTTAATCAAGAATAATGAAGGATATGGCAATAGATGAAAATAATCATCAAAACTATTAGAGAGAAATATCCCCCTTTTTCTTGAAATCATTTAAAAGTCACACTATTTGTCAAGAAGCCATTTAAAAATAGATTTTTGAATCAAAGTGTCCCATACCACTATGAAATTTTTAAATGAAATTTTGATTTGAAAACTTTAATGTCCATATAAATAAATCCTCAAAAAAATTTTTAAATCATGGACATTAATGAGAAAGATTTAGAATATTAAATCTTTAAAACATTTTAAAATTATATTTAGAGTTCTTAACCAAAAGAGAGACACTTTAATACAAATAATTGAGGTAATAAAATTTTTTTAATATCATGAGAATAAATGGATTCATGATATACTATGTCGAATTATATTATCTACACTATATAAAATTGATTTGGTGTTTAACAACAAATAAGTCTCAATGGAATGTAAATTAAGATGAAATATCTTATAAAGACCATATCCTTAGGTTAAGGATAAATGAAAAACATAATTATGTGTGACAAATATAAATACACTGAATATTATTAGATATTAATTTTAATTCAATAAGAGGACATTCACACATATTCTTGTAAAAACAACACCAATGAATTGGATGCTTAACTCAACAAATCAAGACTGAGTTAAAATTACTCTTATCAAGTTCATATCGATGACTTGATAATTTATAAATGGAGTGATTATGTGTATCAAAATTATATTCATAGAAAGGGTAGTTTAAATTATGACATAAGAAAATTAATATTGATTCCACACATAATCATGGTGTAAAATACTCAATGAAGTATGCGTAAAGCCGGATGAGTGGAAATTAAAATTTCAAATTCATTTATCGATTTGGTAACTTATGAAACATACACCTATGAAAGAAGGATCACAAAATGATGATTTAAATATCCATAAATTAATTTATATTTCACAATGAATACAATCATGGGAAAAATACACACCACATTCAACAAATAAGTGGTGAACAATGCAAATCCCACAGAATTAAAAGTGAGATAAGAAACCCCTTACTTTGTATTTTTTCCTTGGTCGAGGGTAGGTAAACCTCCTGTATAATGGTGAAATAATTTTTATTGAATTATAAATCAATAATATACATTAATATGATATCATATATGATCTTTTAACATTGATTTGTTAATAATATCTTAGTATTATCGTCATTTCGGGAGTTAATGGATTTGTTTTCCTTTATATTCTTTGTTATGTGAGCCATATTTTTTATGGATGGGATGTATCTTATTCATATCCAGATTTATATTAAGTCATTAAACATTATTTTTAATCATCAAATGAGAATTATTCTTGAATTGATATGATGGGGAATGAATCTCATCGCGTTCGTGGAGACGGTAATCCGTACGTACGCACAAGCGACAATATCATTATTTTGATATTAAAATAATATATAATTGGATGGTTTATCATATATATAGAATAATTATCATGTTATATTTGATATTTACACAAATTACACATCATTATTATACCCATCCAAATAATAATGTATTGAATAACAATTACACCACGATATGGAGACGGTAAGCCGTACGTACGCACGTATGGTGACATGTCATTCAAAGGATGGATAGAATAATGAATATGGTTGTATCATATTTATAATAACATAATAGTATATATAAGATAATGGAGTTATTATTTTATAATGAAAATAACAAAGAAAGAATAAGTGTAAGAAGAAAGGAACTTGAAAGAGGGTGGTGAAATTATTACCTCTTCTTTGGGTTCTTCCTTTTGATTTCATCAAAATGGCTCCTTATGATGGATTTCTGACCAAATGAGGGCCTATAGGATGGATTTAGGGAATTTCAGAGGATATTTTGGTAGGTTATGGCTGAACCAAAAGGCTTTGATGGTATAGATTTGAGAGAAGGGGGAGTTCCCTCTTATAAGAGGGATGAGGGGAACCTTAAGAAAAACTTAAAATATTATTTTATAATAAATTCATATTTGGTCAATAATGGCTCTAAAGTGACTTATTTAGAGTATAAGGTGGGTATGGGTCGAAATCCCTTCAACCAATAGATTTTAGACAGGTTTGGGTCACTATATTAACCTTATAATTTATATTTAACTCTTAGTTAAATAGTTTCACATTTACCATGTCTCTTTGTATTTTTATATTATATAGTCAATAAACTTACTATAAACTTCCAAGATACCCCCAATAGGTCAAATAATAATACACATATCATTATATAAGTCCTTTGTCCGAACCTTAGATTTTTATGAATAGAATATCAATTAATAATATAATATGTTTTTTAAAAAACTCATTTTTGTCAATTTTGAAAATATTTAATAGTTGTTTTTTGTTAAAGTCTAAAAAAATTTATTAATTCGAACCAAATTCATCTACGCAATACTAACATGTCATATTAAAGAATAAATTATTTTTATGGCATCAAAACTTTCAAATTATATTTATTTTAACATTTAAAATACAAATTATTTGATTCTTTCATTAATAAGGAAAATATTGCATCTTTATTTTGTCATAAATAAATTTAATTATTAAATGTCTAAAAATTATAAATAAAATACCATTATGTAGGAAATATTTTTATATTTATAATTAATATTTATAGTCTAAAATATAACATATATAACCCCATGTAAAAATTGATTTTCTAAAAGATATATGCTTATGTTATTTTTGTATTTACGTTAACATAATTAATATAAAGAGTCATTATCACTTAGAAGTTGATCCATGGGGTCCCGAAATCATCCCAAAGATGCCCATTGTCGGTCATGTATCAACCAATAGGTTTTGGACACGTTTTAGGGTAATTTATTATTATTATATTATGATTTTTTACCCTTATTTACCGAATTTACACTTTAACCATGGTAAATAAAATATTTACCGAATTAATTATACCAAATGTATAAAAATAAAAGTTACCTATTTACACAATTTGGGCCTCCTGATTCTAAATACGGAATCCATTTTTCTAAATTCAAAATACAGAAGTGGCATAAATTAATTTAAAATTAATTCTCGTTGTTAAAACAAAAAGCGTGTTTTTAAGAAATAATAACTATCAAAAGATTGACACTTGTTTATGTCCGGTTTAATGTGAAATTATGTCCAATAACCAACATTGTATTAAATGGTAAAAAATATTCTAAATATACTTTAAAACCACTCAAATTCATAATTTATCACTATTAATTATTTCGATTAAAAAAGTTGTTTTTAATTAAAATTTAGTAATTTTCACTATTCATCAAAATATGAAAGTTATCAGAAATGTACCAAAAATTAACCCTAAGAGAAATTTTATATTTAAAATCCAAAAATGAAGTCCATTTTGAAATAGAAAATGTATAAAATTTCAAAAAGTGGGTATTACTATTCATAACGGCTAGTTTGATTGGTTGTGGTCTTTTAGAACTTGAAGTTGCGTACAACACATGCAACTCTATTATTCAAAGAGAACCATACCGTGGAATCATGGGGTGTTACACTCTAGGACCCACTAATGTATTTCATGATTTAGGAAGTTGGATTGAGTCTTTATTCTCTAGACACATGGACATGATATGATTACCTAGATTGAGGCTCTGAGTTAAGTTGATAAATTGATTCTAGAAATGAATGACCTTATGAATTAACGATTTTTACCCATCTTTTCAAGAAATACGTACTCTCAACAAGCCTGAAGTTGGTTCAGTGGGTTAGGGTGACACGGTAAAACCTGGAAACCCTGGTGATTAATTAATAAATTCTTAAAAGTGAAACATGGTTAATAATACTTTGTAAAAAATTATTTATATATCTATATAAACTATTTTTTAGACTAATTGTTGCTTTATACACCATTTTTTCATCCTACGGAGTTTTACTCACACCCTTCTTTAGCCACCATGGCACTTGGGTACCCAAGAAGACACTACTTGTTTTCAGTCATAGGTTCAAGGTTGGGACCTAGTAGTTTGTTTATACATAGGATTATGGGTTGGAGCATGGTATATAATAACTTATTTAGTACTTGAGTCCATTTTTAGGATCTTTTATGGTTTATTTGATTGGAGGTTTAATATTTATTATTATCTAACATGTAGTTTAGACATCCCCTTGTTAGATTATGCTTCATTTAGAGTACTTTTGGACCTTGCCTCTTGTGTTACATTTATATATTATTGGTTGATGTATCTATTATATCCATTGATATTATTTACACTATTTTTTCTCTAATAAGTGGGTGTAGTCTCCCCAACATACCTCGGTAGACCTATGCTACTAGTCGGTAGCCTCTAATATACAGGGAGGCCCGCTTGACGATATGTGGTGCACCATCTCAGGAAACCAGTTATAGTGGATCCTAATCCAGGGCATTACAAAGTGTTATTAGAGGTGTTTTCTTTTTTCTTACTATTTTTTTCTATTGTAAAAGTTATTATGATCTTTTCTAGGATTTTTAAAGATCTCTTTCTTGAGTACCTACTACCCATGTACGTGGGGAAACCCAAGTTACCAGGGGTGATAATTGATGTTCTATTATAATTTTTTTTACTATTGATTGATATTTAAACCTTGAGTGGTGAAGTTGGATGTGATGTTTTTGATTTATGAGTTTTTCTCTCTTTTCCCAGCATTTAAAGATAGGGTTTATGTTTTCATGCATCATGTTAGGATCATAGGATTGATATGTCATCCATATATTGCATGTGATTCATAATTTCATGGCATTCATATACTGGAAGTGAACTTTTCTAGGCATTATTTATTACATTTGAACTTCCTTTCAAAGTTTTATTAATGAAAATTTTCTCAAATATGAATTTAAAAAAATCTAGGATTTTTGAAATTTTAGGTAAATGGAATGTTTTGAAATGGAAAAGTTAATTAAAGAGGAATATGTAATGATGGGAATTTTAGGGACACTAGTATTGATTATCCATAATTTTATTTATTAAATTTTTGTATAGGTAATTAGGATAGTGAGAGTGACCTAGTTTTTAGACCATAGGTTATGGGATGCAATTCCTTCATGGGTGTGGATATTTTGGATAGTGGAATGTTTCTTGTTTTTCATTTGGTTAGGTCATGACTGTGAGGTTGTGAAATGTAATCTGTTAATATGGATGTGGATAACCTTGTGGGTTGAGAACATGAGAGTGTGTTTAGACCATAGAGTGGGTGTTTGGATCATAATACTAATTTTTGTGGGGATTTATCTTTGGAATGAGACTTAGAGTAAATTGTTGTTCAGCGCATTAGATGCAATGCATTTTAGATTAGTTGTAGAAGTGTTACCCATGATCCAAGAGTCATTTGATTTTTTATGTGTATGGATTAGAGGGATATCAATTTTCCATTGATATATGTGACTCTAGTTTAGGTATTTAGTGTCGCTTGACCTTTTAGGATGACCTGATATAGGGTTCGTTCTGGTTATTAGTTCTACTAGGGTGTATGACACAGGTGGATTTTTTAGACTTTGACATTGTCATATAGAGAGTGTTTCCTAGTGTGGGTTGATCCTAGTGGAAAAAGTTGGAAAGTCAATTATTTTGGATATATGACTTGATTTGTGGTCACGAATCGGTGGTTTTTCCAAAACGAGGGTGACCTTAATGGAGGTTAGCCTAGTGTTGAGAGTTCTTTGGAATGTGAAGTTGGGTGGATGCTTTAGAGGTGTAAAATATTCACGGTAGGTTCCATTGAATTTTGGTAAAAGTACATGGTTGGGCCTTGGTTTCTTTCTTAGGGAAGCACTTGAGTGATTTTGGTTGGTTTTAGGGTTGGTTTCAAAGGGAAGAATCATTCAGGTGTCTGGCCCAACTATTTTAGAAATTTTTATTATGGGGATCAATGCTAACTCTAGATGAAAATTTTGATATGAAAGTGAAACTCATGGGAAGGGGTGGTCACATTTTTTGGAATTTTATTGAGAAAGGTTTGGGTTTTTTAATATGAATTTTTAGAGTGCCTTAAGTCTATTGAGGCTGAAAAAAGAGGAGGAATAATTAGTTGTGTAATCAGGCATTTGGGATTATCTCAAGTGATGTATGACATGTGGGGTCTAAAATTTGTTTTAGTGAGTGCTCAAAGAAAAGTGCGTGACCTCAAGGGTTCATATGAGGTTAAGATTTTAGGCACATTCTAGAGATGTGTGATGTCATTTTTGTCATATAAACTAGTGTCTTGTTTCCTTATCTCACTTTTAGTCAGAAGAAATCCCCACCACACTGCTTGTAGGTTATCCTAGGGGAATTGGGTTTAGTTGAACCCTCATTGAATTGGTTTAAAGATCAATATAAATGGGTATTGTAGTATGGGTACTATGCAGGGTGGTGGCATAGTTCAAGATTCTAGAGGATTAGTTATCCTTTCCTTCACTATGATTTTTGGTAAATCAGACTCCCTCCAAGCTGAATCACTTGCAATATTTATAGGTATACATCTTTATAGTCATAGAATAACTCAATTAGAGACTATTGAAATAAAATTTAAAAATATTCTCAAATATCTATTATTCCTTTGAATCACCCCTTCGTCTATTACATATTTTATCTGTAGGTGTATAGGTCTCATCACTAATCCCATAGAAATCATTCACACAAGGTATAAGGGGAATAAAGTGGTTATTTTCTTAGATTCCATTCCAAACTAGGATGGTGTGACAAATTTTTCTAGTATGGTATCTTTTACCCTTGAATTAATATACTATTTAAAGGGGGATTCCCTTGGGCTCCTCTATTTTAGACCCTCATAGCTCTATGATCTTATATGTGTCATTTTTGTCCTTCTTTTTCTTGGTGTACAATTAAACCATCATCTACTAAATAAAATAAAGAAATATTTGGTAGTGGTTTTAAAAACATGTGGATTCCGAGTAAGTTCCCATTTTTTCCATGAAATCTAAGTTATAAACACTAGTTTTTTTGGAGACCATTTGGTTTTGTAATGGTGTGATGGGTATTTTTTTCAATATGAATCACCAAGGTCATGCTGGAAGAATTGGGTCAGTGTGATATAATTAGTGACAAAGGGAATTTTGGGCCACAGATTCTTGGTAGAGGTTCATGAAATGGTTATTTTTGGTTGGAAATCCCACTTGAGTTATTGTGGTTGAGTTCTGATGAGATCCTTTAAGACAATTAAGCCTAATACTTTTTATAGGTTAATGTGTCCCCACAATAGGAGATGACATCGGTTATGGATTAGTTGTGGTGGTATTCATCAAATACATCTTAGTATACTTCAAAAAATAGATATGATCGTGTATAACATCATAACATCATCCTAGGTACACTGATAGAGAATCGACTATACACAAATATACTTATAGTTTTTTCTTTTGGTTGGATGTAGAACCTCTTGAGAGTTTAATTTGTGGGTAAAAGTGAATAAGGCCACATGGTGGAAGTTTCACCATTATTATTCTATGAGAAGGGTCCTTTTGATGAATTGGGTGTTGGAGAATTCCATGAATTTCATTCCTGAAAGACAAGGGAAAGCGAGGGTTGGCATTTTTTCTTGGGTGAGAGTGGGGTGGCCACATCTACATCTTGAGTTTTGTAGCATTATATCATAGAACATGGTGGTTGGAGTTTCTTTATTTAGGTGGTGATAATGATATTACTTAGGCTTAGAGTAATGTGTGGGTTATGGGGGTAAAATCATCACGCTAAACGAATCACAAAAGTCTGGGTTTAACCATTAGATAGTCATGTTGGAATAAAAATTATTGTGAATAACCAATTATGTGTGTTCATATATTCCTTATAAAGTTCTATTAGAAAGTTTAGTGTGTTGTTTTCCAAGAAAATTATTAGATCTGAGCTTGAGGCGGGGCTAAAATTTATCTAAGGTGCTTGTTTTAGAGGCATTGATGGGTGCAATGAGAAATGACATCAATTCATGGTAAATGGAGGTTTGGTGCTGGAATCTCACCAGGAGTCTGGTATGAACTTTGGTAGGGGTTCTTGGATAATATTGGAATAATATTAATCATGATATCATATTGGAAAAGTAAAGTGGTGATGTTCCCATAGTGATAGTAAATCATTTTTGGGATGATTAGACTAGGGATGTCTTGACACAACTGGGTAAAAGATATTTATGTGTTGAGTTTTAAGCCACCTCTAGTTGATGTTTTGAAATGATAAGTACATTTTAGTAATGCGAGTAAAGTTTGAGTAAAATACATATTGTCTTTAGTTCATGTATGGATAGTAAATGTTCATCCATTATGGGTGGTTTTGATTTAAATAATGGATTCTATTGTAGGTTGTATCTCTTATGGATGTTTAAGTGTGATGAGTTTGGAAACATGTTGGATACATTGTGGAAGATTAAGATCAAGGTTTTAGTGGTCTTTTCAGATAGTGGAGGTTCCAAACACTAAAATATGGTGGTTGTGAGATAAATTTTATGGTGGGGAGCACCATATTTGGAAATTGGTCAGTTGATAATGTGATTAGTGTTACTGGTTAGATAGGCTTAAGTAAGAACCATCTTAGTGTTTTGGTTTTATTGGTAGGCATTATCCTAGGTTTTGAATGGTTGAGTGATTATGGTGGAGATTATGCTTAGGTTGTGTTATGGGTGTTTAGATATGCAACAAGGTCATTAGACCTTGAGTTATAAAGTGATGTAGGTCAGAGATGTGTTTGGTTAATTGTATATTGCTTCGAGTTTTTCCAATTTTGGGTCATCATCAGGTTTGGAAAGAAGGGCAGGCCAGTAATCAAGTATGTCGAGTTGTTTGGGGGTTGTGGGGAGAATCAGACTGAGGCATAACAATTGGCTCTCTTATGGTAAGGTAGTGATTTTTTAATTCTATCCTTATGTGGTATTTTATATTGTATTACAAATACCATTCTATTGTATTTTATGTTGATAATGTTGATCTTGAAGTTGATGCATTCCTTTTGGAGAATCCAGGTTTTGTTATGAACCAAATTGATAGGGTTTGTAGGGTAAGACCATACTTTTGATCTAAACATTGTGAAGGAAACACCATGTTTAGAGGGAATACTTGGGAGATGGAAATTGATAGGTGGTCCATAGGGTCTTTCCTTTGGTCTTGGAGGTTTGGTGATGCTTGGGAATACAGCTTGAAGATGAGTTTTTATAAGGTGGGAAGATTTTAATATCCCAACCCTAAGATAAAGCGATTCCTATTTTAAATTTTGGATAATGGAAATTTTCCCATGATTAGGATAGGTCTTTAGGGTGTCCTAGGGGTTTGGGACACAAAATAGAGGAAAAGAGTCCAATCTGAGCAAGCTGAACGAATGGCACACAGTTAGGTTAATCGTACATCATAACTGTTCAAGGTGGGGGTGTCTCAGAAAAATCTTAGGGCATATCCTTCACATGGTTTTAAAATAATGTGGGCCTTCCCAAAAATCCATGTGGCTTGGGCCCCACTTAGATAGAGGTATATGCATAGTTGGTGCATGGTTTGGACAACCATGCCACCAAACCATGTGCCTCTTAAAAAGTGGGAAAATACCCATTTTACCTGTCCAGGTTTAAGGGTTCCAAATTTATTTTTCACCCATATTCTTCTCCAGAAACATGGGGTTTAAACCAGGATATACTCCATTCTACATGATAATTTATCCCTCAATTATTAGGCATTTAGAGTTCCATTTAGTGTTAATAGAAGCTCTGAGTAAGTATTTGACTCTGTTTCCTTTCATTTATCTAGAAGGGTCTTGGGGTTTTCTTTTTCATACTTTTGAATATTTAAACCCCTATTTTCTATAGTGTTCTTTACTATGGATTTTGAGGCCATTTTAGCTCAAATAGAGGATGCTTTTTTGGTAGAGAGGCTATCTACAAGCATGAATAAGGTGGTCTTAAAGATTTTTCTCATAGTCTTTATTTTTTATATGTGTATGTAGTTTTTTAAATTGAATTTATTACTATATTTTCAGGTATTTGGAAAAGGATAGTAATTTGGTATTTAGATTTAGGTGTGAGACCCTTCAAGGGGCCCTTTAGGTCTGTTGATGATTTGAGACTGACCCTAGGTCTACCCATGGGGTATTCAAAACCCTTGGAAATAGAAGAGAGAATAAGTAAACAATGAGATACATATATTAAGAAACATAGTGGTTAGGATTTTTTTATTTTATAATGGGAATGGTTAAATGGATTATTGAAATTTTTATATACTAGCTTGTGTGAAATTCCTATGATGAGTTTGAAATATTTTAAATGATGTGTTTTTATTTTGACTTGGTCATGGTTTTCAATGAAGGAAAAAATTATGGTTTAAATGTGGGTAATGTTATAAATAGGAGTTTTTCACCTCAAAATGATTTGAAAAGGGGGTGTTATTAGTAGATATTAAATTATGATATGAAATGAGGGTGTGTTTCACCTTTTTTATAAAAATAATTTAATGTCTCTTTTGAATGGTTGGAAATGGAAATAAAATCCATGGGGAATTTTTCAGTTTTTCAAAGAATAACACCCATGTTTTAAAGGGTGACTTCTAGATGATTTTAAAATAGTAATTTCTTTTGGTGTTTTATTCCATAAGAAAAGTGTTGAGGTTTATTTAAACCATGATTTAATTTTAAGCTTCTAATGAGAACTCAGTAAATGAGATGAAAATGGGGTTAAATGTGATAAATGTTTAAAGAAGCAAATCCATTTTGGTAAATGGTATGAGTGGGGTATTGTAATGAGGCTATTCTCTCGTGGGTCAGTCTATACTATTCCCTAGGACCCACTAATTTATTGTATGAATATAGTATTGGACTGATCCTCCTCATATTTTCTTGGGCTAGACTGGTTCTCTAGGCCTGACAAATTTATTTCATGGGTTAGGATGTCAGACTGAGGCTCTATGCTCCTGATGTATGGACAATATATGATTACATGGATTGATGTTTCGAGTTAAGTTGGAAAAAAATTGAGAAATGAATTCCCTTTCCACTTAAAAGGTTTTGTCCCTCTTGGCATGTGATAAAGACTCTCATCATGAAAAAAGTAGGTTTGGTTGGTTATGGTGACATGGTAGAACCCAGAAACCCAAGTGATTAATTAATAAATCTTTAAAAGTGAAACATGGTTACTAATTATTTATAAAACATTAATTATGTATCTGTATACATTTTAGTTTAGACTAATTTTTTCTTTAGACACTGTTGGTGGTGGACTACTGAGTTTTACTCATGCTCTTCTTGGGCGGCCATGGCACTTGGGTACCTAATAAAACACTATGTGATTTCTAGTATAGGATTAGGGTAGGGAACTAGAGGTTGCTTTATGCATGGGATTATGGGTTGGATCATGGGATGTTAAGACCGGTTTGGGGCTTAGGAATATGTTCTGGATCTTTTTTGGTTTTGGTTTTGAAGGTTTTATTTTTATGACTTCCTGAAATGTAGTGTGTACATTCCATGGTTATATTATGCTTAATTTGGTGTATTTTTTCCCTTTCCTCTATTGTTCCATTTATAGTTTATTGGTTGATATATTTTTTATATTTTTTGATGTTATTTCAACTATTTTTTCTATAAAGATAGGGTATAATCTCTTCAACATACCGTTATAGACCCATGATTCTAGTTATAAGACTTTTGTGTACAGGGAGGAGCACTTGAGGTCATGTGGCACACAATCTTGGGGAAACAGTTATAGTGGCTCCTAGGCCAAGGAATTATATTTATTACTTGAATAAATCATGGAATCTTATAAAGGAATCCTAAAATCAAATATTTATTATATAATAAGGAAAATTCATCGATATCATATATTCTAAAATGGAATATTCATTTTTTATTTTGTAAATAAATTAAAATATCCCATATAAAATACATAAAAATATTCCTTTTAAAATATTGAAATAAAATAAAAAAATACTTAAACTTTCCATATATAATTCATTTTGGTTCATATAAAAACATCTATAAAACAATTTTATGAATATAGACATGGAATAAAAATATTTATAAAATAACTCTTTAGAACATTTAAATGGGGTTTTAAGGTTAAGTGTCACATATATAGAGCTCGACATATCATGTATGTTATTTATAATCAAGAATAATAAACTTATGTTAATTATTTAATTTATAAATAACCATTTATAATTTTATTTTTCCTTTTTTAACTTATATATATGGTATACTTAATTTCTAAATCAATTAAGTTCACATCAGATGTTTTTAGAACATTCAGTTGATAATTTGGAAATATCATGGGTAGGTTGATAATAGTCAAAGAGTTAATTGTTACATTATATATGGAATCTTAATCATGACATAATTACAATTTTTTATATTTAATAAAATTTTATAATAGTATTTGAAAGGCATACATGAAAAATGAATCGCATCGCTTCGTTGAGGTGGTAGTCATCATGTACGCATGGATAATGTTATCATTTTTTCAATGGATGAAAATCTAAGATGATAGGTTATATATTATCTTTATATAATTATAATTATGTCATGTATATCATATATATTATTTAAATCCATCATAATAACCATAATTTTGATGTATTGATGAAAAAAGAAACACATCACTTCATGGAGGTGGTAATCACAACATACACATGAGTGATGTTTTCATTTACCATATGATAGAAAATGAGATGAAAATGGGTCGTAAAATAAACATCAAAAAAATTCATTATATAAATAAACTGGTTTTATTATTTCATCATGGTTAAATAATATTTTATTAAGGTAGAAAAATAAATAAACTTGAAATAGGTCGGTTAAGACTTATACCTTCTCCTGAGATATCTCTCTCTAGCATACACCTTAAGCCTTCTAATACTGGTATTTTGGTAGTATCAATAATTATAAGATGTAGGTATGGATTTTTTGGAGATATTTGGTTAGGTATTGGTATAAATAGAGTGCTCAAAATATGTGAGGAATATAAGAGATTAGGTTCCCTTTTATAAGTGAAGGGAGGGGCACTCTTGGAAATACTTAGAGAATTAAATTAATATAAATTAATTTTCATGTCTAAGTTGAAAGAAATTAAAATATTTAAAATATATGATGATTATTATTCTAAATCATCCCATACAATAAAATTTGGTCATGTTTAGGTGATTTTTAACCCATATCTATTAGTGTTAACCCCCCGTTAACCCTATTGAATATAGCGATGCAAAGAGGGATGGTGGACCGCGGGCTTTGTGGGTATGGGGTGGATGTGGGGTGGGGCGGGCCTAAAAATTTTTACCATTTAGAGTGTGGTTCAATGAGGGTTGAGCCCACATGGGTGCGGTCCAATGTGAGTTGAGCCTGCACGGGTGCAGGCTTGCCCACGGGGCCTGATTTAAAAAATATATATATTATTTTTACAAAATATTTTTCATTAAAATTTTAGTTTTTATAATAAAAAAAATCGTGGTTAAGTGGATACATATGATTTCTCGCCGTAATTGTCATATTAATTCACCATTTATTCACATGTGAATTTTAAATAGGCCAATATTTATTGTTTTAATATGGTATTATATTATTTATATATTAATTATTAACCATATTCACATGGTGTGTCAACCTATCTCTCAAAAAATGGAACTCATCACCCATGTACATGGTTTCAATTATATAAGAGTTATTATAATCGTAATATTTTTTAGTTCGATTTAATTTTGTTATTATTTAATTTTATTTTCTTATTAACAGAATTGGATAGAACCGAGTGAAATCACTAATATCTTCCTCTGAAACTGATCGTTACCTAGAGAGACTTTATTTATTCATAGGTTTAGTTATTCACATCACCACACAACTAAAATTATCATTCATCGCCCATCACCAATCACTCACCTAATTTCTATAGAAACAGTTCGCCACCACATCAGCGTTACCTCATGCCACCATTAAGCCACAAAAAAATATTCCATTACATCCTTTAAAACTCTAGTTATTTGTTAATTCATACTTCTCCCTACAAATACCTTTAAGAATGATATAAAATACATTATTTAAATGATAATAAATAGTATTTGTTTTGTAAATGTGGGTAAGCCCGCGGGCAACCCGCGGGTTTATGCGGGGTGGGGTGGGCTTGAAATGTTTTGTTCACATTTTATGTGGGATTTTGCGGACAAAACCACTCAGGCTCAAGCCTGTGCAGGGTTGGCCCACCTTGCCCCAGCCTACCTGTTTCGCATTACTAATTGAATATTACCATGATATTGAAGTCTTTTACACTATAGGAGTTAAGAAAGTTACAATAAAAGGAAAAGTGAGTCTTTAGTAGGAAAATATTGATAGTCTAGAACGTATACCATTAAAATGGCCAAATATAATATTTTTTAAATTTTCAATTGTTAAATAAAATAATATAAATCATAATATACCATTAAATCAATTTTGGGACTATTCACATAGTTTGACATTAATTACATCAATATGGTAATAGAATTGGAATATAAAATTTAACGCATCAATAATATAGTATATTTATCTCCAAAATTCATGTAACATAGTAATTCACCTAAATTGAATTTCTTCTAATGTTTTTAAATCATTTTCATTATTTTTATATTACTTGAATAGGCATTGTGTCGACATTGCATAAGCATTTAAAGTAATCATTGCATCACTAAAATTTAAAAAAAAATACCATGATAAAAAAATAATTTATATTTAAAATAAAAATTTATTACTAAAGATAACCACTTTTTATATATATGAAAAAATACTATATTTATGAAAATAAATATAGTGAAATTATGTTTTTTTTAAGGATGATGTTCCTATTTTATTAAAAACCAACAAAAGAAAGAAATCCAAAAGCGTACAGGAAACCAGGAAAAACCCAAGACAGACAGCTATCTTTCAATCTTTTTTATCAATCTAGCACTTAGCTTTCTTTATTCTTCGTGAATTGCATTCCATTCGGCCCTTCCATGACTGCGACCACAACCCCGACATCTTGATCTTCCTCTATTTTTGGAAGAGCTTGGAACCTTTCCAAAAGTGTCTCAACATCAGTGCTGTCAGAATCAGAGTTATCTTCTTGTTTCTTTTTTCCCATTCCATGAGTAGGATTTTCATCCTTTTTGGTTATCAGGTCTGGGATCTCTTAAGTCTCATCAGGAGAGACCTGAGTGGAACCCTGCATCTCAGTGGAATCATCTAAATGTTGACCAAAATATGGATTGGATTTACCTATAATTGACACACCTAAAACTTTCTCGTCTTATAGGAAACAATATGAAAACCTTCATTGTCTACAACGGGCTTTGAAGAAGCCTGAAAATGTTTAGAAGTGACTGGGGAGTTAGATTCTAAAATTTGTTTACCCTTTTGGTTATTCTAAGCAACCATCCTATCATATGAAAGTCAATGATAAACTTATTTCTGAATTTCATCTTTAGTCTCATGGTCAACTCTTAAATTTTCATGATGGCCTGACATTTGAGGAGATGAAGAAATCGGAATTTTCTTCAAATCAACACACTTGTCTCAGCTACTGGCATCAAAATTCACTTCCTCAGAAAAATTGCAGCCCAAGACTTTGGATTGTTTTCAGAGGTAGAGGCATAGATATTAAGTTTGTTACATGTATGCTCACCCTTTTCATCAACTATAGTATTGAGAATATCCTTAGAAACACCTCCCTGCATTTCTTTCCTCATATTTTTAGCAGAAAATGGTGCTTCTTCATGACCCTTTCAATGTTCCTTGCATTCCTCAATCTTTGGATCATGTGTACTTTTGTTCTTACTGGGAAAATTTCTCATCTCATGTCCATGTGAAGAGAAAAGTCTAAAAACTATTTATCGCCTACATGTAGATGTGTCATGACCTATAATGCTACAGTCCTTGTAGAACTTTTGCATTTTTTCATAAATAACCATCAACTCAATAATTTCCTCATCAGTTTCCAATATAACCTTATCATCCAAGGTTGATCCCAATTCAACCTCAACCAAGAAACGAGTGTAGTGGCCAAATAGAGTCACTTATGTTTCCTTGTAAATTTTGATAGGGATTAAAATTGACAGTGCTATATTATATAAAATTTTGGGGTGCCAGAGTATCCAATTCTACCCATTTACTCTAACCCATAATTGTGTGGTGGTGTTACCAACTTCAAAGGGGTTGAATTTTTTATCCCATTCACGAAGGTGAATGATTCCTGGTTTGAGAGCAATGGAACCAAAGCCCCAAGCTCTAACTTTCATTTCTTCTGTGGGGAAGAGCATATGGAAATATCCTTGTCCTAGCGAGACACATTTATGAGATGAGAAGCTCCAAATTGATGATATACGCCTCTTCAATTATTCTATTTTCAGGGGTTGTGAGCCTTTAGGAATAATGAATATAGCAATGACCAAGAACTCACCCATTTTAATCCATTCAAAACCCGCATTAGGGTCTGCTTTGATGTGTGCGATGTTCCCCTTCCTTTGAATAGCAGGATCAGGAACTCCTTTAAAGCAAGAAAAGGATCGGTTCAAAGAAAACCCCTCATTAGAAATAGCATTTCTGGCATGGTTCTGATTATCCAGTACTGCAATAGTATTTTGTTTTTACTCCTTGCCCATAACCGCCGATATGTCTCGCTGAAGTATTACTGGTTCTGAATTTCCAGCAACAGAGACAGACGAGCAGACCCCATTCAGATATATAGGAACACCATGACTTCTCTTCGCGTCGCCCAACACCACCGACCTAGGAACAGTTGGGTGTATTGCGGACTTATGGTAGGTGACCTCAGCTATAACAAGGGAATTAGAGACCTCTGATGCGCAATCCCCATCTGATGATTGGCGTAGAATTAATTTGTGGCCAAAGTGAGAGACTACCATACTTCCATCACCAGTCTTGATAGATCTGCATGCTCCACTAGCGCTGCCGACATCAGCGACCACTGGCATGGATCTTCCTGCACAGCTCTCGCATCCCGCATTAGTCACCGCCATCAAAGATCCTCTCTCTCATTCAACAACCATCATTGTGACACTACCAGCAGCAGTCGCAGATTCCACAACCACACTGGGCACCACCGTCGTGGATTTGTCATCCGCAATTCCATATCTATAGCCGTCGAAGCAGCCATGAGGGAACTCAATCGGTGCCATTAAACCCTAGCAGTGACAGAGCAAGGAGAGTCTTGCCCCATCGTTTCCATATTATCAAAACCAAATATAGTGAAATTATGTTTTTATTCTTTACTTAAAATCATATTAAGGTCACTATTAAAGGGAAGTGCAAATAAATTGACACATTTTTTAACCTTGTATGTTTATGGTAGAAAAAAACTAATCAAGTAAAATAAATTCAAGTTTTAGAGAGATTTATAGGACTTGCCGATTAGTTATAACCTTGTTTTACATGTTTTACCCTTGTAAAAATGCCTAATATTTACTATGGTTACTATCCATAAGAACCAAAAATAAAAGGGACCCATTTACCAAATTTTAACCTTATAATTCCAATTATTGGATAAATTTTTCAAAATTCAGCTACTATAATGTTTTAAATAAATTTTAATATAAATGTGTAAAACACACTGTAAAATAGTTTCTAGAAAAATGTGTTCTTATTACCAAAAATGAACTTATACCAAAATGAAGTATAATTTTGATTTATGTATAATTAATTAAATTATTTATAAATAATTGAGAATTATATTACTTTAATATAAAATTTAAAACATAATTTTACTTTTCAATTAATTTATTTACTCAAAATAAATGACTATTTAACAAAAATTAGTTTTTCAATATTCACTAAAAAATCAATATGTTCAAAATAAAATCACAAAATTCATCTTAAGCCTATTAGGAAATGATGATTTCAAAAATGATGTAAATTTTTTAAATATAATTTCTAAAATTAGTAGTAATTAATTTTAATATCCATGTATAAAATATAATAAGAACCATTTTGAAGAAAATGTATTTTTGAAGCATAAAATGAATTTATTCTCATTCCTTACCTAATAACCATAATTAAATGAATGTTGATGCATTAAATCAGATATATAATATAAATATTTCATTATAATAATTTATCAATAGTGATAAAATTATTCTATTAAGATAAAAATACATTTCAAAAATAAAAAAATATTATAAAAAACATCTTTTTTGTCTTTGAATGATTATATATTTCTTTCAAACAAATTAATAATAAATACATGATTGATTGTTCATTTTATTAAGGAAAATCATCCTACATATATTTCATAATACAGTTACTATTATTTATACCCACTAAATCAACAGCTATTTCATAATTTTCATATTTAAATAATAATATTTTTTAGTATATTATGGTTCATTGAAGCTCAGTATTTCATATAACACGTGCTATCAAAAATATTATTTAATGAAAATAAATTATAAAATCTTTGGGTGTTGAAATAAACTACATAACTCATCAATTCAATATACTCACATGATTTTATTTTCAAGTTATTTTCATTCTTTTTAACTCTTATTAATAATATATTACCAATTTATTCTCATCAACCCCATTTCTTAATTCATTATTACATCAAAATTCAGGTTTCTAAGAAATGGGGTTTTTCATTTAACTTATTAAATAACACATTTCAATAAAAAATTAATATTTTTAAAAAACCTTTTTTATATTATATTAAATAAAATAGAATTTTTTTTTTTACAAAAATCTAACTTTTATTATGTTTTCCATATTTTAAACAATTTTGAAAAACATCACTCATTGTGGTAGTTTTATGCTATTTAAGTGAATGATGGTGTTTTATTCAAACTTATACCTATATAGATACTAAAAAAATGATTTAATGATTTATTATAATATAAATATTCATTAAATTTCATTATTATGATTCTGGAATGGTAAAATAGTTGTCACAATAGTGAAACAGAAAGTTAATAATCTTAGTCATTTTTAATAGTCCAAAATGGGATTAACAACGAAGAATGTCTAAATTGTAATCCATTAAAGGCCTACTAAACTCAATTTCTTCTGTAATAAAAATAAATATATACATTTACTATTATGTTTCTTAAGTAATAATTTAGTATGTCTTTTGACCATTATAATTATACCACAATAATTTTGAAGACTACAAATCGAGAGACCTCAAAACAATCAATGTGAACTTTATTAATTTATTAAATTAATTATGCATGGTAATGATTGAATTTAAATAAATTATAATAATAAAATTAACAATAAAAAGTTTCCTAAGAAATTAAATAATTAATATAGTTTTATTATCCATGATTTCAGAGAACTTAGGAAGTGACATAGGATTCGAGGTAAGGGTTTTTCATCTCAATTTTCATTCCTTAATACATGATTGGTATTGTACACTTGGATTATTCTATAAGGTGTATATACTTCCCCTTTGATATAATATATAATTATTTTAATTTTTATTCAGGTTTTTTAAAGTATCATTGATTTTCTATTTTTAAATGGGTTTTGATTTAAAAGATACCAAAACTGTAATGGTTTATTTCCAAGAATTGTTATTTTATTCCCTATGTTCTCTTTTTTTACTCAAATTCAAGTTCATAAATTATTATGTTTTTGTATTTCCTTAATTTTTTGTTAATTTATGGTCTCATTTCCTCCCTTAAATATTTATTTTTCATACCTTAATTTTTTGAAATGGGTTTTTTACTACTCATATTGTATCTTATTTTTATATTCTCTATTACTATTCATCTCTCTCTTAGAATTATTGTTCTCCTTCATATCCATTTTTCTAGATATATGTGGTGTTGGGGAATCAAAATGTTTATAGTAAAAATTATACAATTAGATCTTTTTTCTTGCCTTATCATTTTCCATGTATAAAAATAATTTTTATATCAATGTATTTCCTTTGTGAATACCCTTGTAAGATTCTTCTACTTGAAAGGTGATCACCTAAATATCCATACATCAATTGACTAGGGAAATTATTAACTAAACCATATACTATTTATTTATACATAGTAAATTCCACATATTTAATTGTATTTATTAATGGTTATTTATCTAGAAAGGTACTTAATTTAATTAAATACCCATTTAATTTCTGCAACTTTTTCATGTTGGGATTATTAATTGATTTAATTATGTTTTAATTATGTGGCAGACATATTTATTTATATATTATATTGTTATGGTTGGGCCTAGAATTATATAGACCTATAATTAATTATGTATACAGACCCAATATTTTGGATCCTATATGGTAATATTATAGGGACCCAATATTTTTACACGTATTATTGTAGGATTTTTAAATAAACATCCATTAATTAAAAATTGAGGACCAAAAAGGCATATTTTCCTTGGAATACTAGGTACCAAAAAAACATAAATAAAACTTATGTATTTTAATCTCTATAATGAGCTCTTAAATCCATTCGGGATCCTAAAACTATAAAGGAAGACCTAGGGAATACATGATAGAAAGGGGTGGTCTAAAAATCCTAGTGAGGAAATAAACATGATAAAGAAAAATAATATGTGTGTCACAGGTAAAACATGATATCATAAAATTAGAGTCACATGAGTAGTCACAAGGAATCCTAACATAAATAACATGGTATCATAATATCATAGCATCATAGTAAAGTGGCAGAAATATATAACTCGACATAAACATGAGTCAATGCTAAATGCCTAAACATTATCACATTGTGTAAAAAGACCCCTAATGGATTTGGTTTACTCCCTAATCCTTTAAATGATTCCTCATGGGACAAAAAACATTACCTAATGAATTGGAGTGATATTTGGTTTCACCCATAATAACATGTTTATAATTTATGTGTTCTACTTAAAGGAAATCAATCACAAAGAATAAACATAAGAATTACCCATGGAAACAAAATGGGTTGAATAATATTGTCTCATATCATAATCAAAATAAATTTCATAATGTAGGAATTTGTGAGATGAAATTAATGCATGTATTACCCAATAAAGTTAAGATATAATAATCTAGGTATATATGTGAGATAAATATATACAGAATTTAGAAGTTATCTATAACATCAAAGGTTGCTTTCATTAATGAATATAAAAAATATTAAAAACATTCCTCGGGAAAATAACCTTTTCACTTTAAAAATCACTTTTAAAACAATAATAATTTACAAAATATTATAGAAAAAAATTTATATATAAACAACCCTGGAAAATTACAAATGAATATTCAAAGAGTTCAATGGTAATGATAGTGGGTAATTTCATATATACTGAGTTCATTAAAAGATATTTCTTTCATATTTTTTGTAAGAAAAGTCAAAAATACCTTTTTTGAAAAATTATAGTAATATTCTTTTTTAAAAAAATTAAAAAATCACAGGTAAAAATTACTTTAAGAAATCATAGGATAATTTTAAAAAAATAGTTAAAACATTTTTATAAAACATGTATTTAGAAGAATATAATTTCCCACCAAATAGAGAAATTAAGTCAAATTATCTCAAAAACACTATCTCAATCACTTTAAGTACCACAGAGAGTAAAATGGTACTATTTATTGAAACATTCATGAAAAAAATAGGATAATGTAATTAAATTATTCTATTATATAATGATCAAATAATTTTATACAATATAAATTCAATTAAAAACACTCTAGATTAAAATGATATTGAATCATAAACCCTTACTGCTTTAGTAAAATTTTGAATCATAACATCCCATGAATGAAGTAGATAAATTGTTACTTAAAATAAAATTAAGAGTAGAATTTTTAATGATATAAAATGTAAAATTTTGGTATATACACTATATAAAATAAATTTGGTGCAGAAAAGAACATGTGTCTCATAGAAGTTATGAGAAAAAACCCATACCTTAGGACTGAATTTTCACATACATTCCCTTTCTTGTTAAATAATAAACATTTTTTAATTATTTAATTAATTAAGAGAAATTTAAAATTTTATTATTCCTTTTATTTTATATTTTACCATGTAAAATTCAATTATATAAACAATTAATCTCATATCAGATGTTTTAATGACAAATGGATCGTATGTCCAAAATCACTTTAGTTAGTTGACTATGGTCAAATAAATTATTATTTTATTATATCTAGAATTTTAATAATGGAATAATTATAATTTTTATACATTAATTAAAATTGTAAAAACAACCATGTAATATGTTTATGAAAAATAAACTAAGTTGCAATCATGTAGACGGTGGGTTGTAGATATGCATGAGTAACATTTATATTTCTCGGTGATTATGATGGAAAGAATGTAAGTGTTATTTTATCCTTAAATAATGATAATTATATCATAAATATCATATTATTTATTTAAATACACTTACATATTCCATCCATGTGATGATGTAATAAAAAAATAATCACATCGCTTCGTGAGGTAGTGGTTTATCATACATATGAATGATGTTATCATTTATTCAATGGATGATAATGTAAGAAAGAAAAAGATATATTAATTTTCAATAAGTTTTTATATTAAATTATTTATAAATATAAAAATTAAATAAATCCTTATTACCTTTCATTTTAAGAATAAGTGAAAAATGAATCACGTTGCTTTAAGAGGTGGTAGTCCGTTTTACACATGAGAGACGTTATTATATCCCATACCAAATAGAGAGTAAAAATTCATATGTGATATTAGAATTACATAATTATAATTATATAATAAATTTAAAATATAAACATTAAATACATCATTATATCCATCTTTCATAATCAGTGATGGAAATATAATTGCGTCTTTTTTTGAGGCAGTTCTATGCCATACACACAATCAATAGTTTCATTTCCCATTTGAGGGAGGAGGATGTGGTTGTATAACATGAAATTAACATAAAAAATCTCAGTATTTTAAAGATATTGAGTCTATTATATTATCATGTTTTAATAATATTTTAATGATCTGGAAGATAAGATAAATTAAAACACTCGTTTAAGGACGTTACATCTTTATCTGATAACTTCTTTAAGTATGCACCCAAATCTTTCCTAGGTTTGATTTATGATAAAACCATGGATTATAGAATGATGTGATGGATTTAAGGAAGTTATTTTGGTTGGTATTGGATGAAACAATAAGTTTTTGAAATGTAAAGAGGAGAGGAGAGTGGGGGCCACTTATAAGTGGGGAGAGGGCACGTTTGTAATTTTTTAAAATAAATAATTACACAATTGTTTTCCATAAGACACAAGGGTCTATAAAGGAATATTTTTCAATACTAAAATATATTTTTTTAAAAATATGACTATATAATTGTAATTATTAAATTTTTGTTCCATTTTTAACCATTATAATTTTATTTTAACCCTCATTAAACCCATTTTTACCTAAATCACAGTAAATAATTTTTACTATTTTAAATATTCATTAAGATAAAAAATTAACTTGAAAATATTGGATAATATAAATTATGATTATTTATAAAATCTAATTCATTTTTAAAAATTTAACTAACAAAAGTGGTATACATTAATTTAAAATTAAACCCACATATGTTTCAAAAAAAATGGTTTTTCAAGAAATGCTTCTTTCTCAAGAATAAGATGATATTATAATAACTATATGAAAGGAAATAATAATTAAAGTAATTTAAATTTATATTTATAGATATATAATCTATACATTCCCTTTAAAAAATTATTCATAAGCATTTATTTTAATTAATTAAAATGGAGAAATATTATGTACTTTAAAACAATTTTCAGGAAAAAAAATCATTCTTAAGACTAATAATAAACTTATACTAAAATCCAGTATAAATATGATTTATATATAATTAATTTTATTTAATATAGATAAATAATACTTATGTTAATTTTAATTCAAATTAAAATAATAATGGAACTTTTAAATTAATTTATTTATCAAAAAGAAATGAAAATTTTATAAAAATTTGTATTTTTTCACTATTCATTGAAAAATTAATATTTTTTGAAAAAAAAAGACCAAAATTTAATCATAAGTTAATATAGATATTATGATTTCGAAATTTAATTCCATTTTATCAAATATATTTTCTAAAATCTAAAAAATATATATATCAGTAAAAATAATTTTTTGGAGAAAACTTATTTTCGATGAATAAAATTAATTTGATTAAAATAAATTGGTTAGATATTCAGAATATTTAAATAAATGTATATTTATTAGGACCTTTATACTTTTCATAAATTATTTAATCCTATTCATACCTTCCAATTTAATGGTTAGGTTAAAAAGGTCATATTTAATTAATAATATTTTAATAATATATCGTGATTCATTTGAAATCAGTGTTGTATGTTGAAAACACTATCAAACATAGTTTTATTTTATAATTTCAAGGTTTTAAATTCTACCCCCTATAAATACATTTCATTCTTACATTTTGAACTTGTGCATCACTAATCAACCGTTTAACATTTGAACATTTCTTTGTGGAAAAAATCCACGATGTAGAAAGAGTTAATAAAAATTCTCCTACATAGAGGGAAAGGGAAATATGAGGGTTATCACAAAACTAGGTTTCCAAATATGAGAGCATTATTTTTAGGTGATGATACATACATGGGAAAAAGTGTAAATAATTATAGATACTGGTAGAGGTCATTGGTCACAAGAAAGTTAATGATCATAAGAAAGTCAACATCTACAAAACTATAAATTTGTGATGAATTATAAGATAATTAATTTATCAAATATTAATTTAATAAGATAAAATTTTTGATTCAAGATATTTTCCCTATATTTGAGGGATTATTTTACTATTAAAAAAATAAAACACTGGAAAAAATACACACTTGAAATCTTTTTATTTCATAAACATAATTTCATCCTTTAGTTTTTCTTTCATCACTTTTCACTCCACCTCTTAATATAAGGAATTAATATTCAATGTGAATTTTTTATTCCTAAAGTACTAACATTAACTTTTAACATATTTACAAAATATTAACAAGATAATCCAACTAAATTTATTAAAATCAAAATGGTTAGAACATAGTTAGATAATACCCAAAATGAATATGAATATATTAATCTCAAAAATTAAATATTAAAACAAAAGGTTTAATATAGATAATTCATTAAATAAATAACTTTATATCCCAAATAACCTTAATAACCTCAACATAAAAAAAATGTTTTAACCTTAAATATTATCTCATACCCTTTAAACTTACATATCCAAAAGCACGATATCATTCTTCCCAAATAATCATTTACATTAAACCAAAAGTTTATATATATATATATATGTGTGTGTGTGTGTGTGTATATATATATATATCTTAACCCAATAAAATGTGTCCCAAAATATCATTAATCACCTCAAAATACTAAAAATTCAAAAATATTTGATCCTCTAATATTTTTCCAAAAATCAACTTAATATTTATCCAAAAAATAATTTAATGAAAAAAATGTTATACTATCCAGTAAATCATATATTCCATAGGTAAGAATTTCACCCTTATCACCCTTTAGTTATGCATTCAATACTTATAGGCAAGCTAGATGTGATGGGTTGTCACTAAGTATGTGAGTTGTCCTTTTTTATAAAACTTTGGAAAAACTTATGTGATAATTATATTCATAATTCACCTTGATCCAATAATTTTATCAAGAATATGACTAACATTTTAAAAAATTAATTGTTCATTAAATCACATTTTTAACCATGAAGGTTTTATATACAACTCATTATTCTCCACAAAATAAACTAACATTAATTGAATATAATTACTTCAACATCAATCACATCTCCAGGTTTATATTTTCCTCTATTATGTTTTTATACATAGAGTATCACCTTAACATTAAATTACTCTTCTTATTCATTACTACCAGTCAACATATTCTTGAAAATACAAGAAGAAAAACTATTGCATAACAATCCTTAGAAGTTTCATGATTCTTGTAACTAGAATACCAATTATTAAAATACTCCAATAACATGATTCTAGAGTTCCAACACCTAAAAACATCAATCATTCCACTTCAATGATTTTCAGAGAATAGTCCCTAAGAAATTAATCCTTGTATTCGAGGATTAAATCAAATAATGACCAATATTCTCACATTTACAACATTAAACTTTTATTGGAGCCTTAGGTTGAAGTTTATTTCACTGCATCTTATTAACCGGACTCCTTATTTTTTTAAAAAAATTAGCCAATTTTTCCCTCATTTTCTACACCTAAATAATCTTTTAGTTCATTTAAGTCATTTTTCATGGTGCCACTTCCCACTTTTTTGGCATGTAATAAATTGAATCTTTTTTCTTTATCATCTTTATCACATGAAATTCCATGAGATTACATCATTGTCTTATTTTATGTATTTATAAATTCAACTATGTTCTAATTATTAATCAGGATTTGAGAAAGCTCATTTTTCATGATCATAAGATTCCTAAGATTATTTCCCATCCGGTTAGGCATCTGGTTGGGGAAATCATTAAATTTACCATCACATTGGTTGTTGGAATTATTTCTATTATTTCCATAAATTAACTAAAAAATAAATAATTTAATAAATCAACATACAAAAGGGAAACTTGAAAAATTGAGATGAATAATTTATAATTGATAATTTTATCCTATGTTATGAGTCTCTAGGTTTTAATATAGGATATCTAGGTTAATGTTTCCTATTCGGTTTTATAAACTAACAATTTATTCAAATCCTTCATAATGGTTCATAAAGAGTTTTTAAATTTATAAAATATATCCCCTAGAAATGTCATACTAGGTGTGTACAAAGGCTCATTGTCATGTACCAAGTAATGCTCAATTCAATCCACCTGCACCTTTTCTAGATTTATTACCCCTCCATACATTAGTTATAGAACCACTTACACTTTTAGTATCCTTACATTTATGTAATTTCTCAGAAACCACTCACTCTATACTGCACCAAGATTTTATTATATTTTTATATACTTATTATTACCCTTATACTTATCCTTATGGTTGTCAAAAAAAAATTCTCATCCATGTTCTAAAGTTTAACAAAACCTTTCCTTTGATACCAACTATAGTGAACTAAGAATTTTACATTTATTATTTCATGATTTTTAACATAAACATCCATTAATTACAAAGTAAGGATCAAAAAGGCATAGTGTCTTTGAAAGACTTGGTACCAAAAACAAAAAAAAAATATCTATTTTAATCTCCATAATTATTTTTAAATCCATTGTAACTCAAAAAACTTCATAGGATAACCTAGGGAACACGTGAAAGAAAGGGGTGAGCTAAAAACCCCTGTAAGTACATAAATATGATAAGGAAGCATAACATGTGAGTCACAGGTATAACATGACATTATAAAATAAGAGGCACATGAGTGATCATGAGGAAACATAACATAAAGAACATGATATCATAATATCATATCATAATATGAAAGTGGAAGTAATATATAAAATAACATAAAAACTATTCAAGGATAATTGTCTAAATAATATCACATGGGGTAAAAGGTCCTATAATGGATTTGGCTTACTCCCAAATCCCATACAGGACACCTAATGATACAAAAAACATTACCTAATGCAATGAAGTTATATCTAGGAACACCAACCATAACATGTTCATGATTTTTGTGTTTTACATAAATTAAATCAATCATAATGTATAAATATAAGAATTTCCCATAGAAGGAAAATGGGTTACATAAAATTGTATCATATAATAATAAAAAGAAATTTCAAAATAAATTCATCTGATAGATGAACTTAAGAAATGTATTATCCCATAAAAGGAAGAGAGAATAATCTAGGTATATATATGGGATACATATATATCGAATTTATAATCAACCCATAACATTAAAGGTTGTTGATGTTAATGAATAGAAAAAATATTAAAAACACTCTTGAGGAAAAAATCCTTTCCTCTTTGAAAATCACTTCTGGAAAACTAAAAATTTCAAAAGTATTATAGAAAATATTTTATTCAAAAATAATCATGGAAACATGTAAAGAAATATTTAAAGAGTTGAGTGGTTATGACAGTGGTTAATTTTGTACATAATGAGTATGTAAAAGAAAAGTATCCTTTCACATTTTTTGGAAAAAAATTCAAAAGTACCATTTTTAGAAAATGACAGAAATATTTCATTTAAAAAATATAAAAACCCCATAATTGGTAAAAATGAATTTAAAAATCATAGTAGATTATTAAAACATTTTTTAAAACATTTTTAGAAAACATGGATTTGTAAGAAAATGATTTTTGACCGAATAGAGAAATAAAGTCAGTTTAAAAAAATTATCATTCACTTTAAGTACCAAAGAAAGAAAAATGGTACTTTTACAATAAAATTTCATGAATAAACAGAAGAGATTAAAATTAATTTTTTTATATTATAATGATCAAATAAGTTCTAATAACGTAAATTCAAGAAAAAACAATTCTAATTAAAATGAGATAGAAACATAAACCCTTATCGCTTGGGTAACTTTTGAATCATAACATCCCATGAATGTAATAGGATAATTGTAACTTAAAATACCATGAAGTATTATAAAATTTAAAATGGAATTATATACACCATATAAAATAAATTATGTGCATAAAATAACATGTGTCTCAATAAATGAAGTTTAGATATGAAACCCATACCTCAATACCAAATCATCATGTGAGTTTTATATCATCCTGAATAATAAACTTATGTTAATTATTTACTTGTTTAACAACCTTTTCCATGTTTATTATTGATTTTATTTTATGTTTTACCATTTCTTATTCAATTACTTAACCAATTAATCTCGTGTTGGATGATTTAACGATAAATGGATCATGTGTCCAAAATCAATTTAGTAGGTTGACTAAGGTCAAAGAGATTTTTATTTTATCATATAAAAAATGGTACTAAATAAATAATTATAATTTTTATACATAAATTATAAATTTAAAAAATCAGGAAATGTGGTTTTGAAAAATGAACAATGTTTTAATCATATAGGCGGTAGATCGTACGTATGCATGAGTAACATTTCCATTTTTCAATGATCATGATGGAAATAAGGTAAGTATAATTTTAACCTTCAGTAATTATAATTATATCATAAATAAAATATTATTTCTTTAAATACACTTACATATACCATCCATAATATGTGTTAATAAAAACAAATCACATCACTTTGTGAGGTAGTAGTCTGTCAAACACACAAATGACGTTAACATTTATTCAATGGATGTTAAGGTAAGAAATTATATGATATATTAATTTCCCATAATGGTTAATGTTTCATTAGTACCATATATAATAATTAAATTTATCCTTATTACCATCTATGTAATGCGTAAGTGAAAAAGAAATCACATCACTTCGTGAGGCGGTAGCCCACCACACACATGAGTGATGTTATAAAATCACATGAGGAATGTAAAGTAAGATAGATTATGTGATATTATAATTTCATAATTATAATTATATCATAAGTATCATATATAATAATTAAATACATCATTATATTCAACTATGAGAAGATTTTATGGATAAAATTACATTGGTTCATGAGGTGCTAGTTCGTTGTACACATGATCAATGATTTTATTTCCCATTTGAGGGATGAGGAGATGGTTGTAAGTAATTCCATTAACATAATAACATCTTAGTATGTATAATATATTCTTTCTATTATATTATCACGTTTTAATATTATTTTAAGGTTGTGTAATGTGACGTCCCGACCTGGATGCCTCTTAAACGGTTCCCAGAGCCAGTGGTCCACATGGCCCCAAGTACGCCTCCTCGTATGCCAGAGGCTACTGACTAGAAGTAAGGGTCTAATATGTTATATTGGGGAGATTATACCTTCATTATCATAGTATCACATAGGATAAATATATATATAAATATCATAATCGAAAAAAATAACTAGTAGAGTAAGGTAAAGCATACAAATTGAATAAATAATCAAGAAAAAACAAAACCATAAACATATAAAGAATGATGTAGAGTAATATATCTAAAAAAAGTAAATAGAAATAAATTATAGTAAGTATGAAATATATTACATGTAACAAAATAACCAAAGACCAATAATACTATCTCTAGTAGCATCAGGATATATAACTTGGTCATGTACTTCCCTGCTCCCATGCTATACAAAACTCAAGTATCAAAAACTAGGCACATTCCCCTACCGCAAATAGTATCCATATAATCTACACAGGTACCATCAGCAGACCAAATATGGTGTGATATAAACTCAGTAGGACACCACCAATGCTGTATATAAATATTCAGTCATTTCATATAATATGAGCAGTGTGCATGTATAATGGTAAGAAGTAAAAAAACTGTAAAGGGTCAGCTCTGGTTCCTGAAGGAAACCAAGCTGACTCTACCTACTTCAGCTTAACATGTAATATCTCTAAAATAGTAACCATTTTTATACACATATATGGTCTTTATACATAGTGATGTATATATCCATATATATGGATACTGTTATTATCCTAGACTTGAGGCCTAACTCAGGTTTCCATGAGCTGTAACATGAGTCTCACAAGTGTAAAGTGACGACATGCTCGATATCATAAGAAAGATGGATGTCATGCCTGGTATCACAAGATTAAGGGGAGTCATACCCAGATCACAATAATGTGAATCCATGATCATATCTCATAAAGGTAGGGTCATCATTCCCATATATCATAATATAGGGTGTCCATACTCGAATCATATAAATAGGTTTTCCATGACCAATCATGTCAATAGGGTCTCCGGGACTGAATAATATTAATAGGGTTTACATGACTAAATGATATTAATAGGGTTTTATTCCTATATCATAACTTTAGGGTCTCCATGCCCATGTATCATAATGGTAGGGTTTCTATTCCCATGTTTTATAATCTATAAGGGTATCCATTACCATATATCATAATAAAAAAATTGGAGCCTTTACCATCAATTACATCAGTAGAAAGGACTCCATACTCGTATATCAATAAGCATAGGGGTCTCCATTCCCATTATTGTAATACTGATAAGTAATCAAAGGAATTAATATGATCATATTGGTAGTTAATAATTCAATAAAATATCTCTATGAAAAGGGAATACACATTTTCCTATTTAATTAAGTGATGTAGTCATACCACTAACTTCAATTCAATTCATTATAGATTGATAAGTGGGTCAGTCATGCTACACCACAACGATTATCCTTTTTATTTTTGATATCACAATTTTGAAGTAAAACCAAACCATATAGAAGATGGTTTTTCCATTTATAAATTTATAATTACAATGGAAATTTTATCTACACACCTCAATGGGTGGAAACAATCAAAGAGTACCTAAGAGGGTCATTTGGTTCTCAATTAAGGTAATCAATTAAAGACAGATTCATTATTTGGTAAATACACAATGTAACTGGAATGCGGCCTAACAACACATAATATAAAACATCATGACTTTAAGAGATAATTTAAGTGACTGAATCACTATGGACTGACCCTTTTGTGTTTCCAAGGCTCATGGTTCTCAGAGGAGTCTTCCAAGTGGTCTGGAGGGGTTTGGCAACAAAAGGATTGAAGTTGGAAGAATTCACGTCATGTAAAGTTACATGACCTGAAAGGGTGGTTCATGGCTTTTTTTAGGCTAGTTCAAAATGTGTAAATTTTATGGTTAAATAATAAAAAGAGGATGAAATTTTCAGTTTCAACTTAACCCTAATGATTACACAACATGAAAGGGTATTACACATCTTGTAAATCTCTGGTACAGTGCATCTTTGAAAGTTTCAACCGCTCATGTTTTATCCAAACCCTATGGATGTAGTGCCTAATTATATCATTCCAGGTGACTAGAATCTCCCTTCCTTGTCATTTTTATATCCCTTCAACAAGAATCCATCCTGGGATTCCTTATTTTATCTATGGTGATCTAAGGTGATATCTACCTCCACTGCTTGTGGTTTCTCCTTCATTTGGTCTTGTTTTCCTCTCATTATTATTGTCATGTGATTAAGGATCATCTCCCATGTTTCTTATGGGGTATTTCTTGGTTTTTTTATATGGTTTTTCCATGGAATCATTGTATAGATGATTTTCTTGTGGGAGAGGTGACTAGAGATACATGACTTGATATGTTCTCATGTAAATAATGTTGATGAATTTTAAGGTAGGATATTCATTGGTTCTCTATTTATTTATGTGAAATTTTAAATTGATCAAGCTTTATCCTTTTTAATATCAATTTAATTGATCAAATAAATATTGATACGGATTAAAGAAATTGGTTGTGATTGTATGTTGACGACGATGAAATTTTATATTGTGATAGTGGTTTACCCCTTGATTTGATAGATAGTGTGATATCTATGTTGAATGTTTTGTTAGAATGTTTTTATTCTTGGATTAACATGTTGTAATTGATAAATGAATTAAATCTATAATTAATTGATGACTAATTGTATTGAGATTATATAATAGTCATGTTTGTTATTTGGTGTTTAATGAAATTTGATGATAATCAAATTGATGCAATGTTATTGTTTAATTGAAATTGATCTTATATATTATTAATGGTGTTGATAAATAATGTGAATTATGTTTATTATTATTTAAAACAATAAAAAGGAATGATAAATGAGAATTATTTGATACTTGGAATCATGTTTATATAAATTTATAAATTAATTTAGTAGCTTATTGTGGCTTGATGATGTAGGTTTCCAACACTTGGAACATATTAATAATGAATCATATAATTCAATATGTAATAAGAAACACTTGTGTAATAACGATAAATTTTTATAGGGCATGAGTTTCCTATTTTGTTTCTAAGGTAGAGTGCCTTTTTTGAGATGTGAGATCTTGTTTAAATGTAAAGTTTGGATGCCTTGTTTTTAGGTCCTAAATTGCCCTGTTGGATTTACTTATCTGTTTTTGATGCATTTGTGGTGTGCTATAGATATGAGACTTGTGATATGATCCTGATACAACTAGTCATGGGATGTATGATATGGGGTGGGAATTCCCAGATGTGATGTGATCATGATATGGATAAGCCCGGGATGGCTGATGTGATATGTGGGCAAGGAGGCCTAGATGATGTGTCAATAGTTGATGCATGTGATGGCCAAATTCATTAGTATATGCATTTGGATGTTAGGGATTGTACCAGAGGTTATTGAATGGGTCAAATCTAGTCTTACCCATTGATGAGATGTTGATATCTGGTATGATCACTTGTGAATCTATTTAATAGTCTATGGTTGAGTTTCTTGTCTTATTGGAATTCCTTTCCCCACTCTTTGTGGTGGCTGGATGTGCTGGGTTGAATGATTCCTCTTAGTGGTAGATTAAGATGTTTTTCCAAGAGTACCTGATTTATGGAATGATTCTAATAATTTTTGAATAATTCTTAACCTATGGGGTTGGTTGATGGTGGAATTAAAATGCATAAAATATTTTAATCTTGAAAAACCATGGACTTGGTTTGGATTATTCCTGGAGGGCATGGACTTTACTTTGATGATTAATGTAATGAAATGTAATGTAATGTGGAATAATTTTAATGGTTAATTAAAGGAAAATTAATTAATTAATGGATGGAATTTATAAAAATTAAATAATTAATTTAATGTAGCTTATTAAAATGTGTGTATGTTTATAGGATATCTAGTATTAGCAGTGGAAGATAGGAGTCAGAGTGATGTTAGCTACAAATAATTATAAGACTATGTTATACCCATAGTGTTGATATGAGATATATTATATCATTTATATTATGTGATTTCATATGCTACCCCCACCCATGTCGGTTAGGGTGATTGACACCCAGTGGACTTTGGGAGGGTGTTTCCCCACAACATCCTAGTGGGAGGATTAGTGGTTGATTACCCCCTTTGGTCCTGCTCCTTTCTCTTGGTAGTCACTTGTGTTAGCATTAATGGAGGTTAGTTTTCCCATATATGTGTATAGTGGTCTGTGATGGATTGTGATTATTTCACATGCATCTATTATTAGACATTGTATTCAAAGGATTATTATAGGTATGATGTGTATAGGTTGTGATGGATTGTGCTACTTACTCAATGTATGGGATGTAATGTCTTGAGGTATAATGCCTGATGTTTGATAGACATCATACGTGATGTGGTGGGTCCTAGAAACTAATTTTTTACTATATTTGGATACATAACATGTGATGATGTGGTGATGTGATTCATGAGGTTTGTGTTGTGATGTCTTTCCCAGGTGTTTTTGTGTTGGATTACTTTTGGAGAGAGATTCCCAAGATGTTTGATGTTGGGGAAGAGCATAAAACCAATGGGGAAGTGAGAACAAGGTACACTTGATGTTTTATTATTATATTATATACTCTCTTGAAGTAATTACTTTGTGAGAGTTTTCCATGGTGAGGTTGGGAACTTAGTATATCTTTTTAGGTGATGAGTTAGTTTCACTATTATTCACTATGATTTAGTATGATTTCTGTATCTTTTACATGAGATTATATGTGGAGAATCCTACTAAGTTTACTTTTATTATCACCATATGTATATATAAACTATTATTTTGGTCAGCATAAACTGGTTAAATATTAGGTTGAATTTTTCTAGCTCAGGGTTTTGTAGGATCTTTTTGGGATTTTGGATTAGTGTTGTCTTTATTTTTTGGGGTACTTGTAGTTTCCCTTTAATTTTTCTAGTATTGTGTTCCATTATATTTTTTCACTTGGTTTTTCTTTAATATAAATGTCTGAGTAGGTGTTGGTTGTTATACCTTTCTTATCTCTCTCTTCTGCATGTTTCTCTCAAAGGGTAACGCCTCAAATATGCCTCTTTATTATACCCCTGGTGCTAGTCTCCATCCCAAGGCCTACTAGAGGTAGGACTCAGAAATTCACCATCTCTCTCCCCTCATTATGTTATCTTTGTGGGGAGGTGTTTATGAAATAGTGGTATCAAAGGTTCAGGTTTGGGGGATATGATAGAGTTTGTATTAAGAACATGTGAGGTTTCATGGTTTGGTAGGGAAATGGTGTCAACTAGGTTTATTAGGTAATTTAAACAAGGGATACCGGTTGAGACATGGGTATTTAGAGACCCATGTGATTTGATTCTTGGACCATTAAGTTTACTGATCTTACTAAATGAAGTGATATTGGTTTCAGGGCAGATACTTTGGAAAGGATCATGCATCATTCTTATTTGAGCCTATTTATGAAATGGGTAGACCTTGGGATATATTAAAACCTCAGACAAGAAAATAAAATAATTAATTAATGTTAATTATTAAATATTCCTATTTTATAATATCTAATTTTTTATTCTTCTTATAGGTATGGATTTAGTTTGATATCATCATTTGGTTCATGCTGAAGATGTTTAGTAGGATGTGCCAATATATCACCGCAAACTAGAGGTCAAAAAAATGACACTTGGAGGAGGACACTCCTATATTTTCAATTCCAAAGACTAAAAAATTATGAGGGGTCTGTGTTAGGTTCATTTATATAAGACTAGTTGAATGAGGTTGAGATAGATTTTACTTCAATCCATGATTTTAAGGAGCACTGGGTTTCATTGGCTATGACGATGTTGCATGGAGTAGTGAGGAAGTGGTTTTTCATGTTCCTCAGAGATCATATGGAGTTGATAGTCTCATGGGAGAAGTTATAGGACCAGTTTAGTGTTGAGTTTCTTTCATCAACTTTAGGGGTATCCATTCTCCAGGAAATAGTTACCCTTCAATAAGATATCTCTAGTATATGAGAGTTTATGATCCCTTTCAAGAACTTTTCTATGATATTATTCTATCATGTTTTATGATGAGGATACCTAGGTGAGGAATTTAGAGGAGACTTTTTATCCAAACATCTAGTGAAATTTTACCCTCCTGATCATGAATATGTATCTCAAGGTTATAAAAATGTTGAGGTCTTTGAAAGGAGACTGGAATTAACTAAATCATCACACGAGGGGAGTCATCAGAATTCATCATGAATTAGTTCTATGGTTTGGGGTTCCCCTTTGTTAGGAAATAAGATTTTTCAGTCAGCCTTGGGTAGATCAAAGTCCTCATCATCCCATTTATCCAATAGATATGGCTCTCAAAATTATTCCAAAGGATCAGACATGTGGTTTTCTTATAAAGGATGAGGTCATCAGTGGAAGGAGTTCTCGACCTTTCTGATCAGTCATTATGTTCTAGGTGTTCCACTTCAAGTTCCACTATTGAGGCAATTTCAACTGAGGTAATAGTAGTTTTGTAGTCTTATATGGGATCAGCAAAGAGGAGATAGGATAGGCACAGTACATACCTATAATTCTCCTCATCCTCAGAGAGTAGAGAATATTTGTGGAGGTGGTCATCAGTAGGGTTAGAGAGGCTATGGAAGATGTCCTGGTTAGTTTCATACTTTAGTGTTGGAAACACCATGCAAGATATATTCCATTCAAGGTGTTGTTTTCTGGTTTTCTATGTGGTTTTATTATTTATTTGATATAAGACTGACACACTCCTTTATATCACCTAATCTCATTCATGATTTGGGACTGGAGGTAGAGAGGTTTCCAATTCTCTTGGAATTTACTAGACCATTTGGAGGTTGAACTGACTTCTATGAAGTATGAAAAGTATATGATCTAGTGTTGGGAAGCACCACACTTGCGGAGATTTCCTATGTTTATAGCTACAAACATATGACATTATCCTCAACATGGATTGGTTGTATTCATTTAAGACTATCATAAATTTATTTAAGAGTAAGGTTGTGTTCTATAATGCTGATGGATATCCAATGGTGTTTTTTATTGAGTGAGACACTTGGATAGATCAGAATTTTTTTCTATACTTATCATATTTGATATCATAGTTGATTCTAATCTCATCGGGAGGTTCAGAATTTGGCATTTCCCAAGGTTTTGGAAGAGTACTCTGATGTCTTTCTAGAGGAGTTTCTAAAATTAATCCATCAATGAGATATTGAGTTTGGGATCAATCTATGGATATTTTTGTCTCCTATCTCATTTTATATATATAGGTTGGAACCTTTTGAGTTATGAGATCTTAGAGTACAGGTCGATGATCTGTTGTAGTGATGTTTTTTTCAGCTAAGTGTGTCACCTTGGGGAGCACTAGTTTTGTTCATTAATAAGGATAAAGGAATTTTGTGTCTTTGTATTGATTATCATTGCTTGGACCAAGTGACAGTGAAGAAACAAAATCCTTTTCTTCAGACTGATGATTTATTTGATTATATTAAAGGATAAAGTTGGTTTTTAAGAACAATATGTAGTTAGAATATCATCAAATGTCGGTGAATGTTGAGGATATTCAAAAGACCATTTTCTATTATCGTCATGGGAATTATGATTTTTTGTGATTTCATTTGGTGTGATGAATTCTCTAACCATGTTTATGGGGCTGATGAATGTGGTGTTCTAAGAGTTTTTGGATAAGTTCATGGTGGTTTTCATAGATTAAAACCTTGTGTACTCCATGTCTGGGGAGGATCATGCAGAGAGTCTATGTTCTATTTTGAGAGTTCTTCATCATGATAATTTGTTCTGAAAGTTACTGAAGTGTGATTTCTAGTCATGAGAAGTCCATTTTAGGGGGGGCATGTTATGTCCCAATAGGGAGTAACTATGTATCCTTCGAATATAGAGTCATTTTCTTCTTGAAAACCCCCCAAAATAGTGAAAGCGGTGTAGAGTTTTGTTTTTTTAGGCTATTAAATGGGGTTCATAGCCTATTTCTCCCAGGTTTCAACACCTATAACTTTCTTGACCTAAAAGGATCAGGCATTCTTATGGACTGACCAGTTTTGGGAATCTTTTGAGTACCTGAAGGAGAATTTTCTCAGTGCTCCAGTTATTTTTTTCAGTTGAGGGAGTTTAGTTTGAGGTTTTCTATAATTTTTTATGTCTAGTATTAGGTTGTATTCTAGTGCAAAAATGATAATTTTGTTATTATGAGTCTTGGAGGTTTTTTCCCCATGAGCTTAACTATGCCACCAATGATCTCAAGTTGGTAGTAGTTGTGTTTTCTTTGAAGTTGTGGAGACATTACCTCATCGGTGGGCATTTTGTAGCTTGTAGTGATCATAAGATCTTGAGGTACGTATCCTCCTATCATGACTTGAACTTGCATCAGCTTTAGTGGATAAAATTCTTATTTATGACTATGATATTTCATATATGTAAATAAAGAGAAATGTTGTATCCAATACACTAAGAAGTAATTCATGTACTTATGTCGTGCAAATATTTAGAGATTATTAGATAGTAATGGAAGAAATCTCAGCAATTCATCTTTATATGGGATAGATTATAGGAAAAAGTTTTCTTTTATAGATGACAGCGTAGTTTCCTTTGGGGTGGCAGGTGGAGTATCCCTAGTTGGGGATTATAAGGTTGAGGTTTGGAAATACTTAGTGGTTTTGGGCGATGTCTTTGGTGGTTGATCTGAGGATGGATAGCACCTTGTGTTATTCCAGGTAAGTCTTTTCATCCCTTTGGTGATTTATGAGATGGTTCTCTATGAGTTCCATAGTTTTCCTTTGTAAGTACATCCTAACATGACAAATATGTACAGATATTTGAGGGGTCAATTTTGGTGGCCTAGTTTGAAGCGTGTATTTGTGGAGTTTGTTTCTCGATGTTTGATCTTCTAGAAGGTAAAATCCAGACACCATGTACACAGTAGTTTTCTCTAGTTATTAGATGTTCCCCAATGGAAGTGGGAGGACATATTTATGGACATTGTTACTAGTTTACTTCGACCTTAGGGAGTTTATGATGTTATAAGGGTGATAGTTTGTTGTTTGAAAGAATCATCCCACTTTATAGTGATTAGGGAGTCGAGCTCAGTGGAGGTTTTGCTGAGGTAGTATTTGAAGGAGGTGGTGTGAATCCATGGATTCCTGAGGATGGTAATCTTTGATCAAACCCCTCATTTTACCTCGAGGGTGTGGAGAGGTATCTAGCATGATTTTGGTTGTAAGTTATGAGTTAACACTACTTTTCATCCGCAAAAATTTGGTAAAACATAGTGGACTATCCAAACTCTTGAAGAAATGTTTCACTCTTATGTAATGGATTTTGGAGGTTCATGGATGAGGCACCTACCCTTGGTCAGGTTTTCTTACAATAATATTTTTGACTCTATCATTGGAATGGAACTGTTTGAATCTTTTTATGGAAAACCTTATCATTTTTTGTTGTGTTGGACTAGGGTCGGAGAGGCTATAATTCTCGGGTTGGAAATGGTATAAAATACAACAAAGATGGTTCAAGTAATTCATGGGAGGGTGAAGGAAGCTTAGGATAGTAAAACATTCTATATCTGTTATAGGAGGAGACCTCTAGAGTTTGACATAGTAGATCACATGTTCCTAAAGGTGACTCATCATCATGGGTAGAAAATGTTTTCTCATGGGATTAAGCTTTCTCCCTGGTTTATTAGAAATTTTATGGTGTTGGGTCATATTGGAGTTGTGGCATATCAGATTAGTCTTCCCCCATAGATGAGAAGGATACATTATGTTTTTCATGTATCATAGATTCATTATTAACTTTATGATTACTATAAAGTCATCAATTGGGGGGAGATTGATGTTGATGATGATATGACCATCGAGGAACATCTTATGGAGATCCAGGACTTCCATGAGAAGGTGTTGTGTGGGAATTCTATTCCCTTTGTTTGTGTCTTTTGGTGGCATAGTGGAATGAAGGAGAGTACCTAGGAAAATGATTCGTAGATACACACTCATTACCCCAAGCTATTTGTTTTCTATCTCTTATATTGTGACATTAGTCCCTTGTGGATGTTGACCTTTCTAGTTTATGAGGAGGTTTTCTATTATTATTTGTTATGGATTTACTCTTGTTTGATATGTATCTCCCTTGGGATAGTGTTTCGGAGCTGTTTTTTTTTGTGAGGTTTTGTTCTATTTTCCTCTGAGTGAGGTGGTTATTCTCCTGCGATGGTGAGACCTTGGAGAAGTATATCATGGGGGGATGTTCAGACAACACCTTTTTCTTTCCTTTATAGGTTTGTTTTTGGATCTAGAGGATGATAATTGGTTGAGAGGTATATAATTTAAGGGCTCAGATATATGTGGAATTACCCTTTGTGTGTTTATATGTATTATGGTTTTTGGAGGAGTCTTGTATCTGATCTGTAGGGGTTTCCCTATAGAAGGATGGAAGCATGAAGAATTCATATCGTGCAAAGTTACATGATGTAAAAGGGTGGTTCATGAATTGCGCAAGGAAGGTTCAAGACATGTAAATATTAAGGCATAAATAATAAAAAGGTGAAGTGTTTTTTGTCATCAACTTAAACTCTAGGATTACACGTTTTAAAGGGGGGTTACATGTTGTGTAAAAACCCAATGCAATGCATCTTTAAATGTTTCAACAGCTCATGTTTTCTCTAAACCCTATAACAGTAACACCTTCCTTTCTCGTTCCAAGTGACCAATGGCTCGCTTCCATATCATTTTTAGATCCATTTAATAATAATCAGTCCATGGGCTACCTTCTTCAATCTATAGTGATCCAAGGTGAGTTATACCTTCATTTCTCGCAGTTTCTACTTTATTTTTCTAGTTTTCCTTTTGTTCTTACTTTCATCGAATGGAGAATCATGTAGCATGTTTCTAATGGGGGTTTTCTGGGGGTTTTTGGTGAATTTGTGCCACAATGTCCTTGTATGGAAGTATTTACTATGGGAGAGGTTATCAGAGATCTGCGACGTGGTCTATTCTCATGCGAAGAACATTGATGGATTTTGAGGTAAGAGATTCATTACTTCTCTATTTATTTACATGAAAAAATTAATTGATCATGATTTATCCCTTTTGAATGAAATTTAATTGACCTAATAAATTTTGAACAATATTAAATAAATTAGTTACGATCATATGTTGACGATTTTGATGATTTATACTGTGATAGTGGTTTGCCTCTTGATTTGTTGGATATTGTGATATCTATGTTGTATTCTCTTTTATCAAGTTCTTATTCTTGGGGTATCATGTTGGAATTGATAAATAATGTAAATCCAAAATTAATTGATGATTAATTAGCTTAATATTAAAAAATATGAATGTTTTTAATCTGGTGGTTAATATAATTTCATGATAATAAAATTAATACAATGTGCGTGTTTAATTGAAATTGATATTCTATATGATTACTATAATTTGTAAGTAATTTGAATCATTTTTATTCTTCTCAATAAAAATAAATATTCATGATAAAAGATAATTGTTGGATTCATGGAAGATTTTTTAAATTAATTTATTAATTAATTTAGTAGCTTGTTATAGCTTGATGCCTTTGGTTGCCCATAGTTGGAAACTATTAATACTGAATCATTTAATTCAATATGGAATAAAATCCTATTGTGTGATAAAGATAAATTTTTCTAGGGCTTGATTTTCCCTTTTTTTTTAGAAGATCGTGTTCCTTATCTTGGAGCTATGGGAGCTCGTTTGCATGTGAAGGCCAGATACCTTGTTTTTAGGGCCCAGACTGCCATGTTGTCTTTAATTATTTGTTCCTACTACTTTTGTGATATTATTTTGATATGATCCTTGTTATATGTGCCTAATATAGCTAATCTTAGGATGGATTATATGGGGTGGGGAGGCCTGGATGTGATGTTATCCTAGTATGGTTGAGCTTGGAATGGCTGATGTGATATGTGGGCAAGGAGGCCCAGATGATGTGGCAGCAGTTGACACCTATAATGGGGAGATTCTTGAATATATGCATTTGGGTATTTTAGATGGCATTGATGGTGATGTAACATGTTAAATATGGGTGTACCCATTGATGTGACGTTGATAGCTGGTATGCTCACTTGTGAATCTGTTTAGTGGATGAGGGCTAAGTTTCTTTTTTATTTTCATTCTTTTCCCCACTAATTGAGGCGGGTGGATATTCTTGGTTGCATGTTTCAAATTTTGGTATCTTATGATGGTTTTTCTAGAGTAAATGGTTTATGGAATAATGATAATAATTATTGAATAATTCTTAACACATGGGGTTGGTTGATAATGAAATGAAAATTCTTAAAATTTGTTAATCTTGATAAACTATTGACTTGGTTTGGATTATGCCTTGAGGGGGTAGACTTTACTCTAATGATTAATATAATGAAATGTAATGTAATGTAGAATAATTTTAATAGTTAATTAATGGATAATGAATTAATTAATGGAATTAATTGATATAAATTAAAGAATTAATTTAATGTTTCTCTTTAAAATACATGAATTCTTATATGATATCTGATCTTAAGGTTGGAAGGTGGGAGTTCAAGAAATGTTAGATATAGTTTATTCTTAGACTAGGTTATTTCTATAGTGTGTTTTTGATCTATATTATATCATATATATATATATATTGTTTCATATGCTACTCCACCCATTTTTTTAGGGATACTGACACCCAGTGGACTCTGAGAGGGTTTTTTCCCCAACATCTTGATGAGAGGATAGATGGATGATTACCCCCTCCATCCCCAATCTCTTATCTTGGTAGTTACCTGTACTAGTTCTCACTATGGTTAGTTTTCCTATATATGTGTGTAGAGGTTTTTACTATCTTTTGGTCATTTCACACACATGTATTACTAGATATAGTATCCAAAGGATTATTATAGGTATGAAATGTATAGGTTGTGATGGCTTGAGATACTTACTCAATGCATGGGTTGTAATGGCTTAAGGTGTAATACTTGATGTTTGATGTATGTAATACTAGATGTGGTGGATCCCAAAAACTACTTGGTTACTATTTGTGGATATATGACATGGGATGATGTGGTGATATGATGTACGAGGTTAATTTTTTGATTTCTTGACCAAGTGTATTCAGACAGGCTTGATTTTGGAGAGAGATACTCAGGACATGCGAAATTGGGGAAGAGAAGCAAACTAGTGGTGAAGTGGGATCAGGGTACCGTTGGTGTTTTATCTTTATATTATATTCTCTCTTGTATGAGTAACTTTGTGATAGTTAGATATGGTGAGGCTGGGAACTTAGTATACCTATTTAGGTGATGTGTTAGTTTCACTATTTTTCACTACACCTTATCATCATTTCTTTATCATTTTCATGAGAGGCTCTGGAGAGGATCCTACTAATTATACTATTATGATCACCCTAATTATATATAAACATTTTTTCATTTCAACTAGAGTAGTTTTGAGATTGGAAAATATTTTACTAGATCATGGTTTTTTAGGAAATGTTTGGGTTTCTTGGTCACTATCGTATTTATCTTTTTGGGTACTTGTAGTTTTCCTTTTAGTTGTTTAGTACTTTATGGAATTTCAAGTTTATATTTGGGTTTTCTTTTACATATATGTATAAGCAGTTTTTGGTTATTATATCCATATTATCTCTCTCTTCCACATGTTTCTCTTAGGTGGTAATTCCTCTCATATACATGTTTATTATACCCTCAGTGATAGTCGCCAAGTTGGGGCCTACTAGAGGTAGGACTCGGGCAGTAACCATCTCTCTCCCCTCTTTATGGGGTCTTTTTAGGAGGTTTCATGATATATAATTACAATAAAACCTACCTTATTCTTTTAGAGGATCATTTATCCAGTATCATCCTTTGGTATGGTCTAGATCAGAAGAAAATGACAAAACAGGAAAAGGCCCTAAAAATAGGGCATATAATCCTATACCTAAATAACTCCATCAAGATTAGACAAACAACAAAAGGTGAAAGATTAATAGGGAACTCACCAGCACACATCCAAAAAGATGAAAGGATGTTGAATCAGAGTCCAAATGGAGTATTTATCCACAAACCTAGGTGGTGGAAGCTTTGGATATCAAAAGGGAGGAAGAAGGGGAATCCTATCACTAGAAATATAAAATTTTAGGAAGGGTTAAGAGTTATTAAAATTTATGGGTGAAATGGTAATTTTACCCTATAAAAGTTGGGTCGTGTGGTTGGACAAATAGTGTGCTAGCCATGTGCACCTATTTGCCTCAACACACCCTCATACGGTCATGGTGCACAGCTAGAAAATCCATTTTCCTACCATGCATTTTTTCACTACTAAAAACTATAGGTGGTTTAAAGGGGCATGTAACATGGGTCACCCAATTAGGGAAATTCACTAATCCCACTACTACCCCTTAAAACATTCCACTCAGTTAGATAAACTATGTGGACTTGGAGGCATAGTTTCTATTAACCATGTGGACTGGGCTACATGGTTTCTACTAACCATGCTGCCCAGTTCTCTCCTCCACCAACTGTGGTTATATGCTCCAAATAATCCCTAAACAACCTTGTTTCCTCTATATTATTACTAGGAATCCATATCAGGTCAAAAATAAAGAGTTATATTGAAAAAATTAAAGGATATGTACCTCATATAAAAACTATGTTATTACAATATCCCCACCCCCTACAGGAACTCATCCTTTAGTTTCACTTCAAAGGGAGGTAGAACTTCTTCTGAGAATAAATCCATCCACTAGTATGTGCATCAGCCTCCTTCTCCCAAGTCTTGTTCTATACATAGTCGTGATTCCATAACACCTGAAGGGATAGATCAGCTTCAGATATAATTTATGTTCCAATCAAATATTCATATGGGATACTCCTCAAAATAAGCCTCAGCATCTAACTCAACATCCTTGAGATAAAAATTATGAGACAAGTAAACATAATAATGGTGATGCTATGAAACATGGAAGATGTTTTACATGGAACGGTACCTCTGAGTTAGTAGCAATTGATTGTCTACCATCCCAATTCTATCTCATATCTCAAAAGGCTTGAAAAAATGAGGCGACTACTTCCCTTAACTTAGTATCCATCTATTCCCAAGTTTTGGTGATATGTGTAAGAAAAATAGCACAACATCAAACTTAAGAGGTCATCAAAGGTGATCAACATAATATTTATATCTAGACTGAGTGGTAGGAACATGATTTCTAATCAAATGCACCTAATCTGAATTCGCTTGTATGAGATGAGGACCTAGTAGCACCACCTATCCATCCTCTAACCAGTATAGGGGTAACCAGAATAGCATTCAATATAAGGCCTCAGACAGATCCATATAAATCATAATCTGATAGATGTTATTGTAGGAAAAATCAATTATAGGGATATGATTCACCTAAGAACTGCTAAAATCAAGGACTCATGCTCGGATTTGGTCCTCCAACACCTGTATTGTCTACTCTGACTGGCTATCATTCTGAAGGAGAAATTTTTGTGCTCAAAAGCACCTATGTACCCAAATATATCTGTAACCCCTTCCAGGACCACTATGTAAAATGAGTGTGTCTATCTGAAATGATAGTATGAGGGACCCCATCCATGTTGCCATATAATCTCAAAGACATAAATTCTTCCCATCTCGTCAACTAATAAAGTCTCTCAAATAAGAAGTAAGTGGGTTACCATTACCAGTAGGACCATGACTACCCAATCCACATATATTCCTCAAGGTTGACGCAGTAATCCATGAAAAAAAATCCATCGTAACATCTTCCTATTTACTTTATAGTATTGGAAATAAATGTAATAAGAAAGGGTGTAGTTGGTGCTCTATCTTCACTTGTTGTCATTTGGAACACCTATTGATAAAACTTGTTATCTATCATTTCATCCCTTAATACCAATACTATAAACATATATTAAAATACATCTTAGAGATACCTAAGTGCACTGCCCACTTTGAGCCTTGTGAATTTCTCACAAACTCCACTCTCAGGTCTATAGTAACCCATATATTCCAATGTATATATATGATGTCATATCCATAAATATACTAATACATAGGTAGGTCCTCACTAGAAATACTCTCCCATGGGAAAAATACTTTAGGATATGATAACTTCCTCATCTTTACTCTCTCCAAAATTGAAGAGGTCACAGATAAAAATAAAAGTACAGACTATCCATGATGGTTCTAAACATCTATGTTCATCATAGAAAATAGGGCCATAAGTTTCCACTCACTGATGGTATTCTGAACTACCGGTATCTAATTCCTTCTGGTCATAGAATCGGCGACTGCATTTCCCTTCTCGGGTGTATAGGAAATCTTGAAGTTAAAGTACTATAGGTATTCAACCAACCATATATACCTAAGGTTTAAATCACATTGTTTAAAAATATACCTTAGTCTTTTGTTATCCATAAACACACAAAAAATGTTCTCCCAATAAGTAATGCCTCCAATAGTGTAAGACATGAACAACCGTGGCTAACTCAAGATCATGCATCTGATAATTCCTCTCATGAGACCTCAAATTTTGCAACCAGTACACACACAAAAACTATCTTCCTACATAGGAATTTCTTTTATACTGATACCATATGAATCACAATACACTATATATCTTATGATTGGATCTAGAAGAATCATGATCGACACTAAAGTTAGTATCCTTTTTAGCTCTTTAAAGGATTTCTCACAGGCTTCTGACCAAATAAACATCATACCCTTATTATTAAAGCTTGTAAGTGTTTCTTCTAAGAATGAGAATTTATATATGAAATTCATGTAATATAAAGATAGCCCCAAGAAACTCCATTTGTCAAATATATTCTTGGGATTATCCCAGGTAACTATAGTACTCACCTTCTTTGGGTCAACTGATACTCCATCCTCTGAGATGATATAAAAAAAATAAGTGAACCTTATCAATATAAAAGTGGCATTTTCTGAGCTTAGAAAATATCTAGTGGTATCTTAGTGTATTCAGAATGATCTCAAGATGTGCAGAATGGTTTCTATGTGTATTATAATACACCAATATTCCATCTAAGAATACCACCATGAATGAATCCAGATAGAAATGGAAAACCCTATTCATTAAAGACTTGAAAATTGAAGGTGTGTTTTTGAGACCGAACTGAATAACTAGATACTAATATAAACAATAATATATAAGGAAACTCATATGTTGTATGTATAAGGTTATAACATGCACCTGGAGATAGCCTAAACTCAAATAGGTCTTCAAGAAGACCATTGCTCTTATGATCTAGTCGAAGAGATCATAAATATAAGGTAACGAGTACAAGTTAAACATAGTAAGTTGATTTAAATTTTAGTAATCCAGAAAAATTTTGAGGGTTACATTTTCCTTCTTAGTGAAAAGGACTGGTGAACCCTAGGGAGAAGTACTAGGCTGTATAAAACCTTCAAACTCTAAATCCTCTAGCTACCTATTTAGATCCTGTAACTCAGTAGTATCCATCCCGTAAGGAGGAATGGATACTGGTACATCTCTAGACAATATAATTAATCCTATCACTTAAGAGGTAGTCTGAATGAGTTATATGTGAAAACATACCTAAAACGATCAAATATGGGAGAGAACTTAGCTTGATTCAATCCCCAACCATCCATGTAAAGGATAGTAATCTAGTAAATCACTCCACATATCCCAAGACGCTATGGTCAATCTCTACCTTCCTAGAAATCCCACTCACCCTTAGGAATATAAGTTCCACCCTCTGTTGAAGTAAATGACACCCTATGGGGATAAAAATCTATATAGGAATGATAGGGTACCAACCATTACATTCCAATAATGACATCAAAGCCATACATATTGAGTAAAATTAGGTACCATATAAAATTATTGATACCTACATCAAGGAAGAATTCCTTGACCATGCATACACTCCCTAAACATATTCCCAAAAGGGTGTCATGTGTCATAACACCACAAGAGTACTGAATAAAAAGCCTAAGGATTTCCATAATAGCCACAAAGATAAAGGAGTTAGAATCACCCATGTATAATAAAGAAGAAAAAATAGTAGAGGATGCTAGAATAGTACCTCGTACAACATTTGGTTTGTTTCCTACTCTTCTGGAATAGGCTAAACTATATAAATATAGCCCGATCTTGGGACTTGTACTACAACCTGACTACCCTGAGTAGGTCTGCTCTGCTAGAACTATATATATAAAGCTTTTCTGACATGGTCATAACCTTATCCTCTACTTGTATAGATAGTAGTACTCAATCTACCTTCTTGGAAAGGTACACTTGATCCTGCTTCTAATGATGGAGCTGATATGGATCATCTCCCACTCAACACAAATGGGAAGGTCCTGGAAAAATGATAAAGAATACCCAATATTATACAACCTTATCAGTCAATGGGGAATCTATGAAACATGGTATTCTTATGGCTAGGATTCCCACACTATTGAAAAACCATGTTACTGTTAGTGGGTATCAACTGGAAATTGTTTCTCATTCATGCAGTCTCAAAGTGTCACTTTTAAACACTTGTCAAGCCACTGATATATCTCAGTTCTGAACCCCCTTGACCCAAACCATCTTCTTCCCTCATGTTATGCTCGGTGATGAGATCCTGGTTTACAATATGAGACATGTTATCCAATTGAAAAAAATGTACTTAAGAATGAATAGGATTCCTAAGGTCATCCACAAATTTTCGTGCTTTTTCAAGCTCATCGGTAGTATAGATTGGCACAAAGCACCAAATCTCTATAAAATGAGATGAATAATTTATAATTTATATAGAACCTTGTCATAGATTCATGAACTACCATACATTATCATACCTCTGGGTATCATGGAAGAAATATTCATAGAATCTAGATTGGAAATCCCTCCAAATCACTTCTTGATAATGACTTTCCAGGTTCAGAATATCCCACTATCATTTGGTGGATCTATGAAGCATATAGGTAGAGAGTTTCACACTCATATTAGGAGTTGTATCAAGATACTTTAATATATATATGACCATATCAAGACATAACTCGACATCTTGGGGGGACACCATCCCCTGAAAAAGTAGGTGTATACTGTTGTTGAAACTTCTAGGTAAGTTCTCCCATAAAAGGGGTAGGTCATAGATCTCCCTGGATAGTACACATCAGCCACAGAAACTCCCCTTGAAACCAAAAATCATCACTCACTTTAGGGATAAGAAGTGGTTTCATAGTTGGCACTACTTGAGGTGTCACAGGTGGCTCAAGGCCCACCACCTCTGGAGCATGGTCATCAATACCCTCCCAGTGCACGACTACAGGGAATCATGGTGGAATATCTCTACAAATTCAAAACATGTGTCTTAGATAGGATCGATTGTGGTAAATATCATAGATACACATATAGTATAGGTAAAATCCTACCTAATTAAGAACCACACCTCTATGCCTACCCTTAGGGATCAGTCTGGGTAATAGGAACAATTTTATAGAACACAATAGATGCTACCTACTACCCACTACTAAGGTCAGGTCTGGGTCAAACTCTATGTTTTTCTTTACGAGTTCTGGTATATAGAGTTTCAATTTCAATTTATAGAGGAAAAACCTTTAATATTGAAAGTGTCATCCTTATATAATGGTGACCATTTAATTTTAGAATTCAATTTTATTTATTCTCATTATCATTTATGTATAATTTTTTTTAAAAGGTTGAACCATATGGATCACCACTTCCAATTTATAAGGGCCCATACACTTAATAAATTAAAGTTTGGCATATATTTAGGAACAAATTATAACTTATCAAGTCCCTTCCTGAATTGTTAGAATAATTCATGGACATAGAAAATAAGAACTAAAACATGCTACAGACCATGTATGTAATAAATAAACATGGAATGGCATAATTAATGACTTATAAACCCTGTAAGGTGCGTAAAATAATTCATGATCAATGGTTCCTTATTGTATTAGAACAAAGATAAAATATAATCCTCAATCATAATATTAAACATTTCACATCCTGTGTGTCACCCAACTCTGGAATCAAATCAATTATAATAAGAAAAATATAAAAAAAACATTTATCATCCTAGGTAATTTGACTTTTCCCAGTACATGGGTTAACTACTCCTAGGTACAACTCATTACTAGAATTTGAAACATTCATAATATTTTGTTTAGTACATCCAAATGATAAGATAAAATAAAATAAGTTCATTTAATACCACTTTGTGACATCTTTTCCTAGATTCCACTTAAGTGATTCTCCAAGCTAGTGGTCCACATGGCCATAAGCATGTCTCCTCATACACCTGAGGCTATCAAAGATAAGTAAGGGTCTGAGGTGGTATAGTGGGAATACTATACCCTCATCATCAAATTATCACATTGGAGAAATAAATAAATAAATAGTGGAATAAAAAAACAACTAGTAGTATAAGGTAAAGAATACAAATGGAATAAATAAAGAACAACATCTATAATCAGTATCTTATACATAATGATGTAATGTCATGTATCTAATAAAATTAAATAATAATAAATGATGGAAGTCATAAAATATAGTACATGTAACATGTAGATACCAAATTTTTTCCTTGTATGACTTTTGAATATATCTAGAAATATTTTTGAATCCAGGAATAGAGACGGCATGAGATTTCGAGGTCTGGTATCCCCAAAATTAATTTTATAAAAATATTAAATATTTTAATATCAAGAATGCACAGTTTTTTAATGAAAATAAAATTACTGTAAAAAATAGTCTTAGATAAAAAAAAATATAAAACCACAGTAGACTCTAGAATGTGATTTTTACACTAGGAATAACCTAAAATTGGTCAGTGTTGAACATTTGGATAAAGATATCATTGGAATTATGTTTAGTGGATTAATTAAATAATAAATTTAATTAAATAATAAAACACCTAGACCTTATTATTGTCTATAAATATAATGTTATGGTGGATTTCCAGGGTGATTTTAATAACCCTAAGACAATTTAAAGGATACTCCCTCCACCCTCTGTTGGAGAATCAAGATCATAAGACAACAAGATTCTAGATCCAGATGAATAAAGTCACAGGGAATACAATGTATTCTTATATTCATTGGTGAGTGCATTCTTCATCAATGAATAATCCAATTTTAAGGTAGGGATCATAAATTTGTGTATTATTCCCTAATTTATTAAATATATTGAACATGATATAATCTATCTCTTGATCTACATTAAATCAATTTTTTTAATGTGCCTTTGTATTGGTTTTCAATTGAATATTAAATCAATCCATCATATGTCATATTTCTCACCCTAGGAATCATAATCGGTATTTTTTCCAAGAACTATTTTTCAATGATTGTTACACTTTTATATTGGAGTTTTTTCCCACCCATTCTTTACATTTTTTATCATTGGAAAACAGGGCTATGATTTGACATTGTCAGAAAGGATCGAGCATGACCAAACCCCTGGATTCACGGCGGATCTACATACAATAAATGGTTTAATGAATCATGGACATATTCAGGTAGATTGTGGGAAGTGAGTCATTCTAACATCGACTTGGATATCTGGTGAGGTAATGGGAGTCACTAAATGTTGCGACGGCATGTACGGATTCATACTAGAAAGGATGGAGTTTTCATTTTTGGCCACCAGAGGGTTGAAATCACTAGATAGAGAAATATTCCTCCACTTTAATGTGTTAAAATGGTGGATTTGGAGGTGGATGGGTATGATATGGAATATCAAAATCAGATATAACTTTTCATAAAAAACTCAACTACACACCATGTAGTCTGAAGAAAACAAGGCATGTAGCCCAATGGATGTGAAAACTAGGGTTTTGGGTGAGTTAAATATCAAACACTATGGTGGGACCCCACATTTCATGTGAATTGATGATGGTGACCTAGTGTGTACTCTGGGATCACACAAACATAGACATGGCCATGAGTACAAGAAGGACCCTGGGTAGCTGAGGCATATCATGTAGTCCCCTTAGAAGGGATGTAGGAATACACTAGTAGTGATCCATATACCAATAGGGACACGAATATGAAAAATGGTGGTTCCACATGTTGTATGGGTACCCTTACATGTCGTTTACCCTTTTTCCTTTTTGAGGAAACTTCTACCTCTCGTATTTCCTTCGTTTAGACTTGTATTTTGGCATGTGGGTATCTTATCTTGAGGGTTTTTTTCATGTAGAACGTGATGGTATCTTTCATGGAAAATTTCAAGATATGATGCAATGTGTTTTGAGTGAGACATTTCTTCAGGAGTCTCTAGATGATATTAGTGACCGGGCATGATCATCAGATAGATCAGGGTGGAACCCCCATGCTGGGTAAAAAATGGGTCCTTGATCGACTATTATAGTGGCACCCTCCTATTGGGAAAGGGCATAGATCCTCTATCTATCCACTGGAGTAGAACCCTCCTATTGTATAGGGTATGGGTCCTCCATCAACTATTATAGTGGAACCTTCCTACTAGGAAGGTAAAGTGTCCTCTATCTGCTATCTGGTGGCACCCTCTAACATTATCAGGGTATGCGTCTTCAACCACTAGAGTGGATCCCTTCTATAGTATCAGGTTATGGGTCATCAACCACTAGAGTGGAACCCTATTTCAGATAAGGGTATGGTTCCTCAACCTACTATAATTTTTGAACTCTCTTACTAGGTAGGTCATGGGTCCTCTTTCTTCTATCTGAGTGTCACCCTCCTGCGGTATCAGACTATGGGTCCTCAAAAACTAGATTGGAACCCTCCTATGGTATCAGGGCATGGTTCCTCTATCTATTGAGTGTAACCCTTCTGTTATACCTTGGAATGGATCCTCTACCTAGTTATTGTGCCTCTCGACTGTGATTCTTAGTGTAAAATGTGGATTGACTTGGATGTTTCTAATGTATGGACATGTGAGATGTTGGACATCACTGATGGGCCCTTCAAAACTATTGGAAATATTTCCTGAGCTGGGTTGTGAGATGGTGATCTCCTTTATCTCTTATTTGGGATTCTTTTTTTGAGAATACATATATCTGTATTCATGTTTTTGGATTCTTTTTAATCTAATTCTATGGGTTGAGATTTCTATTCCTATCATGTCTCTTACTACTCCTCCTTCGTCTTTTGAGGTATCCTACTAGGTATGTATATACTCACCCCTACATGGTATTTTCACAATTTTTCCATGTCATATATAGATAATTGATAGGTTGGTGGTGATTATAGAGGACCATAAGAATACCTGGGGCATTAGACTGTGTACAGTGGCTAGAAATCGGAGATTCCACTACTATAAAATGAGGTTTGTCTGGAACTAGCGGTTTAACAGTGCTAGCAAAAAGTACTATTAAGGATCCCATTTTTCAGTTCTAAATAAATCTTTATTAAAAGTTATCTTTAATAGTTCTAAAAATGTATTGTTAAAGGGGTCACTTTATCATCTCTTATAAAAAAAGTGTTGATAAAGGGGGGCCTTTTATCAGTGCTAGTAAAAAATCACTGATAAAGGGTGTATTTCAAAAACATATTTAATTAAAAAAATATATTAGTATATAAATATAAATATATTATATACATTTTAAATATATTTTAGATAAGGATAAATAGGCATTTACACTTAATATATTTGATATTTAGAGAAAATGGATTATAAAATAATTTAAAAAGAATTTTTGATTAATAATTTTCTAATTATTGAATTTTAATAGTAATTTAATAACAATTTGAAGAGAAAAATATCAAAAAAATATTCAAATATCTAAAATTAGTTTAAAACGTAACTCAAACTTCAAACGGGAATAAATTTTGATCTGGGCGTCTATTTGAGCTCTACCATATATCAAATCAAAGACTTCAATGATATATAAAACGTTTTAACCATAGGAACCCTATCCACTATCTTATAAAGGTAAATAGATTCCCAAAATCCCTACAAAACTTAGTTTTTAGTTGAGGTACCTGAATATTTGAACATTTGATGGAATTTCATCATCTTTTAAGGGGGTCTTATTATAATTTTTTAGTGGGGACTAAATTTATTTATAGGGATTACATTCATATTGATATTATAGTTTTAAATTTTCACATTTTACTATTATTTATAATCAAATATATACCAATTTATATATATATATATATTTACACATACACACACATAAAAACATATTTTATATATGTATTTACAAATATATATATAAATATATAAAGATATATGTAAACATATATATATATATATATATATGGATGTAAAATGTAATGAATTATATATAAATATATAGATATATAATAATATGGAAAACAAAACAACATAGGGGAGTAGAAAAGGCAATGGGATATGAGCAGCATGTCTCGAGTTCGAAACTGTCAAGAGGAGGGGGTGCACGTAGGATGGTGGAATTATATAAAGCACTGATAAAAGAGGTGGGGAGATCTAATAAAGGGGGTGATAAGTTCTAATAAAAATTTTGGTGGGAAGAGGTACAAATAAAAAAAAATCCCCCCTTTATCATTGGGGCCTTTATCAGCTCTTTTTAGCATTATTAAAGGTGGCCTTTAACAGCTCATTTTTTTCAAGAGTTGTTAAAGCCTACCATTTAACATCACTCACATTATCAGTTCTTATAAAGTGATGATAAATCCCTTTTATTATAATTTTAAAAGTCCATATTTGTAGTAGTGTTCTTAGTTGGTCTCTCTTGGTATTTACTTTTCCATTTTTTTTAGGTTGGGACATATATCTGGTTGGGCATATATTTTTCCTCTTTTCTTTTCAGCTTACATTATTGAACTCTTGTATATACACAAGGTTTTACATGCATGGTTTATTATAAAAATGTTTCATCCTTTATTATTAATCATCAACACTTATTCATGAATATGGTCTGGTTTTTTTGTATAGTTTCATTAAGAAAATGCCTCCCATATTAGTTATACCTTTTAACACTTGTTTCCATCCCCTGTCCTATAGAGGTGGGATTGGGGTAGTTATGAATCAAACCCCATTGGGTTGATTCATAAAATATTAGTATCTGGGAAATTCATTCCTTTTTATGGTGTTTTGATTAGTCCCCTTATGAGGATTCGGTTTGGATTTAGGGAAATAGTTTTAGAGTGTTTTGAGTGTGGATTTTAGGATAGTGAAACTAGTGTTAGTGTGGAAAGTTGAATTATCCATTCACCAAGACTCTGAATACCTTCTTTTCAACTTGGTATACTGATACATTGGTTATATAGATAAATAGTACATTAATCATATAGGATAGAGTTTTTTATTATCCTTCATGATACATCTCCCCATATATATATGATCATATAACCATGGTATGTCTTGATTAGATTTTTTGGATACCTCTATGAAGACATCCAACCAAGTTACTAATACTAGATCATGATGATGATCTGATGAGTGATGAGGCATCAGTTTAGGGTCAATTTTATTATATTCTTCCTTTAGGTGGACATGCATCAGTACCCCCACAAATCAAGTAGAAAAATATACTAGGAAATCATACTAAGGATACACATGGGATAAGCACACTATATGGCTTTCAGTACTAGAGTCCATTGATGTTTCATGGTGATCTAGATCAATAAGTGGTGGAGGAATAGAGATATTTGTTGATCTATATTTTTAGGCTTATCTAGACACTGAATGATTAGGTGGATGCACTAGAAGCTAGTATTTTCCATCGATATTTTGGGTACCAGTGGGATCTAATTACATAGATTCATGATGAGTTCAAAATCTTATAGACCGACTTCCATCAGCTTTTTGATGAGGAGTACTACCCATAATTATTATTATTAGTTTGGATTCATAAGATTTTGGATCCATTATAGGGAGGTATGATAGTTTCTAGTTATTCCGTGAGGTTCATAGACCTTATATGTTACTCCATTGATATGATTATGGGTGGATAATTCTATGTGCAGATGGTTGGGTAGGGTCTCTATAGAGATATTTGTGTTAGTGTTGTACCCTTGTGAGTTCTGACCTATGTCAAGGTATTGGAGTATGTGTTATGGATGGAGATTTTCTTGTCATAGGGATGTTGGGTAGTTGAAGATCTAGTGGGTGTTATAGGGATGAGTTGTCTGCAGCATCTAGAAGGTGCTAGTCGACAGGATCTCAGCATAGGAGTATTCCCATGATCAGAATCAGGCATGTGGTTAGGGATATCATAGAGGACTAAGGTATCCAAGAGGGGGTGATGCTATGAATGTTATAGGAAAGGTCACATGGCACATACTGTTCTGAATTGATGTGTTTAGGAGCATAGGAATATTGTGTATGGATATAAATGGCATAGGCAGTGTCATGATCATGGATCTCCTAGGTGAGGGTATGGTGGCCACCATGGAGGTGTATCTTGAATATGAGAAGTTGGGTCTCTAGGAGGAGGATATATGGTTGGTGGATGACACTATGATATCCTTCCACCACCACTACTAGGTATCCCACATCAGGCTTAAAGAGATGGTGGTCCGGGTCATGGATAGCTACAGGCTATGGATGCATATGACCGAATTTTACTCAATATGACTATAGGTATGATATGTTTTTATTATACTCTAGATTAAGTGTTAGTATACACAGGTGTGAGACATTACTTTATCTATTTATTTCTAGTGTGAGAGTTGGAGCTCCTAATTAAGGCTTTAGACCATAAACTTTGTCTTGAGGTTCATACAAGGAATTCTTCTTCTATATATTTTATTTTTTGTTAGTTAAATCTATCACTTGGTAGAGAGAGGTTCTAGTGGGACATTTTGGTTATCATCATGGAACCCTATGGTGACATCTTGGGTATAGATTGGTTATCCTTAGTCTGAGCCCAAATTTACTATCACTAGAGACAATTCATATGTCTTTCCACTGATGGGATGAGATTCTCATTTTCAGGAAAGAGAGATATCATGGTAGGGGAGTGGGTTTTTCTAGAAGGAGGTTGCATCCCATTACCCATCAGTTGTAGAGTGTATCCCTTAGTGTATAAATATCTTCAGACATCTAGATTCCTTCACTCTTAGTGGATTTTATGGATGTCTTCCCCAAGAAAATTCAAAGACTACCATCATGGTGGGAGATGGAGTTTTCTATCAACTTGTATCTCGTTACCACTTTGATATATTCTATAGTATATTGTATTGATCCTACTAATATTTGAGAGTTTTGATTATAGTTGTAGGACCTTTAGGATAAGGGTTTTATTAGACCTATTAGGTCCCCCTGGGCAGCACTAGTGTTGTTCGTGAAAAAGGAGGATGGGAGCTTGCGGCTTTGTGTGAATTATCAACGCCTGAACCAAGACTAGGTAATGAATAATTACACCTTTTCATATTAATTACTTATTTTATTATTTATGAGGCAGAATATGGTTCTTAAAGATTGATCTTAGGTCAGGCTACCACCAATATAGAGTTTTCAAGGCTGATATTCCAAATCTGGAATTCGGATGTCTCTATGGATACTATGAGTTCATGTTGATCCCTTTAGGTGTAATGAATTCCCCTATTGTGTTTATGGATTTGATGAATCAAATTTTAATGTTTTACTTGGACTAGTTTGTGGTTTTTTTCATTTAAAACATACTCATATACTCAAATTTTTAGGAGGATCATGAAGATCACTTTGGTATGGTCCTAGATTTTCTTGAAGAGCATTAACTTTATGGTAATCTCTTGATGTTCCATTTCTAGATTCATGAGGTTTAATTTCTAGTGTATGTAATTTCTGACCATGGATTAGCTATAGACCCAGTAAAGATTTATGTGGTTCTTTCTTGGGATCCACCCAAGATTATTTCAAAGGTATAGAGTTTTCTTATCTTAGTGGGGTACTACCATAATTTTATGGTAGGATTATCTAGGATTTCATCCCCTTTGACTACCCAGATGTGGAAAGGTTAACTATTTACCTAGACTAAGTAGTTCCAAGGGACCTTTGAGAAGTTGAGGATGAGGCTAAAGAGTGCTCTTATTTTGAGACTATTGAAGAAGGGTGGGGAGTACATAGTGTATTGCACTGCCTCTAGTGATGGGCTTGGTTGTGTGTTGATGCAATGGTATAAAATTATCACATATGAATCAAGTAGATAAGATACCATGAGAAAAACTACACACTTCATGACCAGAAGTAGGAAGTAGTATCCTTATCTCTAAGGATGTGGATTCACTATCTTTTGGGATAGCATGTTCTTTTCTACTCAGACCATCATAACATTAGGTTTTTCATCATGCAGAGACACCTAGACTTGAGACAAAGGAACTGATTGTAGTTTCTATAGGACTATGACATTGAGATATTATATACTCTTGGGAAGGGAAGCATGGTGATATATACCCTTAGTATAAAGTTCTAGGCTTATACGGTGAAGGATGCCTCTGATTAGTTGGATTCATTATAGCTAAACCTAGTGGATCAAGAGGGTACATCTTTTCTTTAGTTGATGGTGTTAACTCCTAAACTCCTCCAATGTGTGAGAGATTCCCAGTTGAGATACATTTACTATGTGGTCTTTTATTACCAGATATCATCAGGAGATTCACCAAATGGATTTTCTGAATGAGGGGATCACATCATCCTTTTCCTGGGATGGATGGTTGTCCAAGTCACGATGAGGGAGAAGGTAATGAGAGAGTTTCACACTTATCCTTTGGTTTTACATTCTAGTGTGGGTAATATGTAAATATAACTTCAATGGTATTTTTGGTGGGCTAGAATGAGATGGATTGTGGCTGATTTCATCTCTTAGTGCCTCACTTTTCATTATGTGAAAGATGAGAACCATGTTTTGGAAGGTTTGTTGCATCCCCTTGAGATCCTAGAGTGGAAATGGAATGGCATATCCATGGAATTCATGATAGGCCTTTCATGGATAGCAAGAGACCATGATTCCATTAGGGTGATAATTGACTAACGCACGAAGTCAGTTCACTTCCTTGATATCAGTGAGAAGAGTTTGGTGAAGAGTTTGGGGAAGTTGTACATGTGAGATATTTTCACCTTCATGGGGTTCCCTTGACTATCATATCTGACCATGATGTTTGGTTCACATTATGGTTGTGGAGAGTCATGTAGGAGGTATTCAGGGCCTAGATGAGGATGAGTACTACATTTCACCCCTTGACAGATGGGCATAGAGAGTGCACTATCCAAGTGATGGAGGATATGTTGAGGGATTGTGTATTAGACTTTGGTCAGAGCTAGGAGGATCACTTACCATTTTTAGAGTTATCATAAATTAATAGCTATCACTTTACAATTAGTATATAAAGGCCCTATATGGGAGATCCTGAAGGTCACCCTTGTGCTAGATAGAGATCGGTGAGGAATATCTTATAGGGCCATAAATGGTGTAGGAGATGATGAAGAAGGTCCAGGTGATCCATATGCATATGAGGATAGATCAGATCGAGAAAAAATCTTATGCGTATCGATGTCATGGGACCTTGGAGTTTGAGTAAGGAGACCATGTTTTCCTAAGAGTCTCCCCACGAAGGGGATTGTGTAGATTTTTCCAAGGTGGTAGGTTATCCATGAGGTTCATCAAGGTTATTTGATAACATGCAGAGGGTTTGTGAGGATACTTACTAACTCAACCTACCCTCATAGTTGGAGTGGGTGAAGTATGTCTTCCATGTGTCACTGCTGAGGAGATACATGCATGACTACATTTACTTTATTGACCGGGTCAAGCTATACATCAAGGATGTAGAAACTATTATGAAGAACCCGATGGAAATCAAGGATTAGCAGGATAGGAACCTATGTGGATGGACCATTCCATTAGTTCATGTGTTGTGGTGGCATGGGATTATGTAAGAGATATCTTGGGAGTGGGAGATCTAGATGAAGGCTGAGTAACCTGAAATTTTTGTTACGTTTTTATTTTTGGGGAAATAAATATTTAAGGTGAGAATAATAAAGACCCTTTTTCCCTTGTAAGAATTTGGAATATATCTAGAAATATTTTTAGAGCGAGGTTCTAAGATGACGTGTCATTCCAATGTCCAATGTGCTTGGGATTAATTTTATAAAAATATTAAAAATATTGTATATCATGCATGCACAGTTTCTAAAATAAAATGGAATAACTCTCAAATATAATCTTAGAACGAAAATATAAGAATATGGTTGAATAAAAAATGTGAGGTTCACCCTGGGTGGGACTTAAACTAGGCTAGAGTGGGATGTTCATATAAAACAGTCATTGGTGGTACGTTCAATGGATTAAATAAATAAATAATTTAATTATTTAATTAAACACCAAATCCTATTTATTCTTTATAAATAAAATGTTATGGTGGATCACTATGGTTAGTTTCATAACCCTGGGAACCTTAAGAGGAGATTTATTCCACCCTCTATTGGTGAATCAAGATTAGACTACAACAAGATTCTAGATCTAGGTGAATTGAGGATCAGTGAACACAACGACTTCTCTAATTTATTATTGAGTGCATTATTTATTGAATAACAATCCAATATCGAGGTAAGGATCATCAATTTTTTTATTCTCCCTAATTTATTAAATACATTGAAAATGATTGAATATATCTATTTACTATCATTAAATCAATCCTTTCCATGTATCGATGTATCATTTTTCAATAAAATATTAAATTTATCCCCAATATGTCATGTTTCTCACCCCAGGAATCAAAATATGTATTTGATGCGCCCAATAATGCTTAGCCAATGATTGTTACACCTTTTTTGTTGTTTTCCCCACCTTTACATCTCATTATTCACCATTGGGAAACAATACCATGTTTTGACATTATCGGATCGGATTGAGCCCGATTGAATCCCCAGATTCATGATGGATCCACATGCGAAGAAAATTTTCATTAATGAGGTATAGATTATGGTATATTGTGGCATGTGGGTGATTAGACCATGTATTTTTTAATCTAATGACGTGATGGGAGGTGACCCAAGTGGTGACGGTGCATACAGATTCATGCAGGAAAGGCCAACGTTTCTATTTATGGCCACAAGAGGGTAAAAATCACTGGTCGAAAGAATATTCCACCATTTTAGGTGGTTAAATAATAGATTTGGAGGTGAAAGATCTAGATCAATAACACCATAAGTAGATCTGAATTACTATAAAAAACTCAACTACAAGTCATGTAGTTTGAAGAATGCACAGTATGTAGCCCCTAGATACAATGGATAGTGTTTTGGGAGAGTTAAATATCACACATAATGTGGTACCCCCACACGTTGTGTGACATAATTTTGGTGACACGGGGTATACTTTAGAAGCACATAGAGATGGACATGGCTAGGAGCACGGCTAAGACCCTGGGTGGCTGAGGCGCACCGTGTAGTCCCATTACTTTTTGTGTAGGGCTACATGGGTAGTGAGCTATGTACCAGCAAGGACACAAATAGGTATAAGAGTGGAACCAAATGCCAGGTGGGTCCCCTTACATTTCTTGTACCCTCTTTTCCTTTGTGATGAAACTTATACCTCTTGTATATTCTTTGTTTGGATTTAGATTTTGGTTCACGAGTAGCCTCTTCTGATTGTTTTTTCACATAGAATGCAATGGTATCATTAATGTTGGATTCTGAGAGATGATATGAGATGTTATGTGTGTGACACTTCTTTACATGGTTATCATCGATGATAGTGACTAGGAAGGGCCATCATAAAGATTAGAGTGGAACCCTTCTACTTGGAAAGGCATGGGTCCTTGATTGACAATTAGAGTGGCACCCTCCTGTTGGGATAGGAAATGGGTCATATATCTATCCAATGGTGTGGAACCACTCTTATGGGAAGTGTATGGGTCCTCTATTGACTATTAGAGTGACAACCACTTATTGGACAGGGTATAGTTCCTCTATCCTCTATCTGAATGGAACCCTCTAGTGGTATTAGGGTATAGGTCCTCATCCACTAGTGTAGAACCCTCCTTTGGTATCAGGGTATGAGTCCTCGGACACTAGAGTGAAACCCTCCTGTGGGTTAAGGTATGGGTTCTCTACCTACTATCAGAGCAGAACCCTCATGTTGGGTAGGTCATGGGTCCTCTATCTACTATTTGAGTGGCACCCATATGTAGTATCAGGGTATGGGTCCTCGACCACTAGAATGGCACCCTCCTACGATATCAAAGAATGGGTACTATATATATTGAGTGTCGCCCTCCTATTATACCAGTGCAAGGATCATCTACCTAGAGATTTCTTTCCTCGACGATGTGGGATAGTGGTGAGGTCTGTCTTGACATGGATGATTCAACTGGACAGACACGTGAGATACTGGGTAGCATTGATGGACCCTTTTGAATTATTGTCACTCTTTCTTGGGATGGGATATGAGATGAATATTCCCTTTCTTTCTCGTTTGGGGTTATTTTGTGAGAATATATATATATATATATATATATATATAAAAATGTTGTTGGATTCTGTTGACTCTCTTGTTATGGGTTGAGTTATCCATTCATATTGTGTCTCTTATTTTTACCCCTTAAGCTTTTTGGGCATCCTACTGGGTATGTATATACTCATCCCTACATGGCCTTTTACCACACATGTTGTTTCTTATGAAAAGGACATAAATGTTGATGGAAATTATAGGGGGACATAGGGATCCCTCGTGTATTTTATTGTGTATGGTGGTTGGACCATGTAGAATTGAAGATGGGAACTCCCAACATTTACTTTTCCAAATTTTTAGGTTGGTAAATCTATCTGGTTGGGCATGTATTTTGACCCTTTTCTTTTTAGTTTACACTATTTTATTCATGTACTCCCTATAGGATTTACAAGCATGATTTATTCTGTATATGTTTTATATTTTATTATTATTCCTCTACACTTTTTCATGGATATGGTCAGGTGTGTGTATACAGGTACATTAGGAAAATGCCTCCCATATTAGTTATTACTTTCATCACTTGTCTCTAACCCATAGCCTATAAAGGTGAACTTGGGGTAGTTGTGGATTGAACCTTGTTGGGTCAATTCATGATATAACAAAAAAGAAAAGGATCAAAAATATTTTCTCTAGTGGCATCATGAGCTATAGATTGGTCATATGATTCCCCACTTCCATGATATAAGAAACTCAAGTATCAAAAATTAGGTGCTTTCCCATGTCCCTACCAACATCCACATAATCTGACCGAGTACCATCAATGTCCCGAATAGTGTGTGATATAAACTCAGCATGCCACCACCAACAGTGTATATAAATATTCCGTCAGTGCATATATTATAAGTAGTGTGCGATTATAATGGTAATAAGTAATAAAAATGTAAAGGTTCACCTATAGTTCTTAAAGGACACCAAGATTAATCTACCTTCTTCAGCCTAAGCAGTATAATCTTTTTACTAGTAACAATGTGTATAAAAATATATGGTCTGTATATGTAGTGACTTATACATCCATATATATGGATATTGTTACTAGGTCAGACATGAGGTGTAACTTGGGTGCCCATGATCCTTAACATACGTATCACAAGTGTCAAGGTATGTCATGCCTGGAATCCCAATAATAGGTGACACCACACCCAGTATAACAAGATTAAGATATTTCATACCAAAATTATAGTACTGGGATACCATGTCCATTTCAGATAATTGTAGGATCATCATAACCGTATATCATAAAGTAGGGTTGGCATGCCTAAATTATATAAATAGGGTTTCCATGCCTGAATCATTTTAATAGGATCTCTAGGCCTGAATCATATCAATAGGGTCTCAATTCCCAAATCATATAAATAGTGTTTTTATTCTTGTATCAAAATTATAGGGTCTCAATGTCCATGTATGATAATGGTAGGGTCTTCATGCCCATTTATCATAATCTGTAATGGTCTACATGACCATATATCATAATAGAATAAGGGTCTTTATTCCTGTATATGACATCAATATAAGGGACTCCATTCTCATTTATCAACAAGCATAGGGTTCATTGTTCCCATTATCATAAAAGTGATAAGTAATCAAAGCCTTAATATAAGCCTATAAGGAGTCCATAATTAAGTATTATATCTCTTTGACAAGGGTATAACCATTTTTCCTATTTAATTAAGTGATGTGAACATATTACTCACTTCAATTAAATTCATTATAGATTGATAAGTGGGTTAGCCTTGATACACTGTAATGATTCTCCAATTAATTTATGATATCATAGTTTTGAAGTCAAACCAAACAATATAGAAGATAGTTGGGACATTTATAAATTTATAATTACAGTGGAAGTTTCATCCTCACACCTCAAGGGGTGGTAATAGTCAATGATGACCTAAGAGTTTCATTATGTTCTCAATTAAGTAAACCAATTGAAGATAGACTCATTTTAGGGGAAATTCATGGTGAAATTTGTGTGTGGCACAACGATACATAATATAAAACATCAGTACATTAAAGGATAATTACTATAAAACCTACATTATTATTTTAGAGGATCACTTATCTAGTTTCAGACTTTTTTTTGATTCAAATTAGAAGAAAATGGAAAAATAGATGAACTCCCTAAAATAGGGCATATGATCCTACCCAAAAAATAACTCCGTTGAGAGGAAGAAAAATTAAGAAAGGTGAAAGATGAATAGAGACTCACCAACATGCATCCAATGAGATAAAAATATGTTGAATAAGAGTCTGGAAAGATGATTTATCCACAAACATGGTGATGGAATCTTGGGATCTTAAAAGTGACGAAGAAGGAGCCTCAAGTCGCTGGAAATAGGAAATAGGATAAAGTGGTAAGAGTTATTAAAATTTAAGGGAAAATTGGTAATTTATACCTCTAAAAACTAGTCCGTAGGATTTAGACACATTGTTGGACAAACCACGCACCATCCATGCTCACCAATATTCTTCAAGACCCCCCTTTCATGGTCACATTGTATTATTAGACAAACCATGCATTGACTGTGCGTTTTTTCTCTTCTAAAAACTACATATTTTTTGCACAGACGTGATTCCTAGGTCACACGATTAGGGAAAGTTTACATACCACTACTTAACAATAAAATTTCCACACATTTAGGGAAACATTGTATACTAGGAATCATGATTTCCACTAACCGTGTGGCCTAATGTTCTCCTCCACTAATCGGGGTTCTGGGCTCCAAAAAAGCCTCGGACACCCTTGATTTTTCAATATCCTCACTAGGAATCTATATCAAGTCAAAATAAAAGATTTATACTGACAAAATTAAATAATACATACCTCATATAAGAATTTGTCTCTTATATAGAGGAAGAAATAAAATTAAACACTCGGTTAACGATGTTACCTCTTCTTTGAACAATTTCTTTAGGTTTGCACCAAAATCCTTTTTTAGGATGAATTTCTGATCAAACCACGGATTATAGGATGAGGGGGGTAATTAAGGAATTTATTTGGGTAGTTATTGTATAAACCAATGTATTAAGGAATTGTTAATATAAGATAAGGGTGGGCGGCCTTTTATAAGTGGGGAAGATGATGCATTTAGGATTTTTGAAAAGAAAGAATTACACCCACATTTTCCATAATACACAAGGATCAAAATGGACTATTTTCAAATAATATATGATAAAAGTTATAAATGTGACCATACAATATTAGTTAGACATTTTTTTGGTCATTTTTAACCATTGTATTTTCATTTTAACCCCATGGAAAACCCATTTTTACCTTAACCTAAGTAAATAATTTTTATTGTTTTCACTATTCGTTATGGTCAAAAATTAAGTTGAACTTATTATATAATATAAATTATAATTATACCACATATAGAATACATTTTTCTAGATTCAACTCATATAATTGGTATAAATTAATTTAAAATTAAACTTGCAGATGTGTTTAAAACAGTTTTTTAAGAAATGTGTTGTTCTCAAGCATAAGATGATCTTATAATAACTATATAAAAATTAATTATAATTAAAGGAATTTAAATTCATATTTATAAATATAATATATATATATATATATATCATTTAAATCATTTCTCATTAGGGGTTATTTTAATTAATTAAAATAGAGAAATATTATGCACTTTAAAATAATTTTTACAAAAAAAATGTTTTTAAGCCTAAGAATATACTTATACTAAAACCCGGTATAAAGATGAATTTAATGTAATTAATTTTATTTTATATAAATAAATAATAATAATTTTAATTTTAATTCAAATTATGTTACATTTAAATTACATAATTTATTCAATATAAATGACAATTTAATAAAAAATACTATTTTTCACTATTCACTAAAAAATTAATATTTTTAGAAAAAAATTCCAAACTTTTAGCCTAATTAAAACCCAATATTCAAATTTAAAAAATTAATTCTATTTTCTAAAATAAAGTTTCAAAATTTGGGAAAAAATAATTGTATTATTTTCTCATAGAAAGGAGTAAAAAACATTTTTGGAAGAAAATGTATTATCAGTAAATAAAATGACTTTGCTTAAAATCGAGTGACTAGTTAATTTGAATTTTTTGACAAATTTATATTGAGTAGAAAATTTATATATTTCATAAAGTATTTAATACTATTCATACCCACCTATTTTAATAGATAAGTTAAAACAATCATATTTAAATTTTAATATTTTTATAATATATCATTGTTCGTTTAAACTCAGTGTTTCATGTTGAATATGATTTCAAACATAGTGTTATTTTAGAATCTTGGTGTGTTACAAATATGATATTCAATAGATTATGTGACACACAACATTGAACTAATGCAACACCAGACCAAAGAGAACCATGAGATATTAAAATTAGAATAATGATATAATCATTTTTAGATAGAAAGATAATGATCAATTAAAATAATTACATATTATTATTTTTCTTTGATTAATATTTTAAAAAGGTTGACTTTCAAAGAACCATAAAAATGTATTTTATTTTTTATTAAAAAATAAAATTGATCACAGTTATAAGTTTATTTTAATATTTAATATTTATATTTATAAACTAATACTTCACTGTTTAATTATTTAGAAATTTATGAGAAATGTGATTAAAGAAACTTAATGTTTAAAGTCATTTTAAAAAAAATAATTTTTTATATTTTTTATTTTCATTTAATGAACTAAATCCTAGAATTTTATAATTTTAATTTGGTAAAAATGACCTCATTTTTTATTTTATAGTTTCAAAATTATCTTATGGTTAATTTTTGTGATTTTCCTGGAATAATTTATTTTTCTTAGAATGATTAAAAATACATTTTTTATTAAAATCATAGTGACTATGTAAATAAGTAAATATAAATTAAAAACTTATAAAACATTTTCCTTGATAAAAGATTAATTTAATGAATAAAAATATATATTTCAAGATACAATTATGAATTTATAAAACCTATTTTTAACAACATAATTAATATTTTCCAATAAAAATTGTTTTTTGTATTTTATTTCAATTAAATATTATTATGAACAAAAATTGGTTTTGGATTTATTTTAAAGAAGAATAAATTTTATTTATTTAATTATAAACCAATTTATATCATGAAAATAAAATACATGGATAATATTAACCTATACATAAATTTTACGCTCAAAAATATACGTTTTCGAGAAATGGCTTATTATGCATTACATGCATAAATGTTAAAATTAATTTATCTTACAAATATAAATTTTATAATATAAAATTGATTTAATATTTGGAATCAATATTTTCAAATTATTTAATAGTATAATTTTATTTTTTAGGCATTAAAAGTAAATTTCTAATGATAAAATTAAATACTATGAAAATGGTAAAAGTAAAAATTATAAGACTAAAGGGATTAAAGCATGTTTAAAACGTATATGAAAATAGATGTTTGAGATATTCTTGAACTTATATCATCCACCACTCCATTATTATCCATTTTTCATTCTTCTTGACTGTGAAACATGTTCTCTATTAATATTAAGTTAAAATATTTACTAAAATGTCATTCTTGCCACTTATATAAGGGCCTCTCACTACCCCATCAAGACTAATCAAAGAATTTAGTTTTTACCAAAATATATTATTATTTCCCTTAATTTATTATCTTATTCTTTTTCATTGAGCCTATGGTCACATGATATTGACTTAGGACCTCTATTTCTAAGTAATTCCCTATGTAAAATTCAAGGATTTTAAATTTGGTACTCATTTTTCGTAACTTATTTTCCTTTCTATCTTGATTTTAAAATTATAAGAAAAATGAAATTATCAAATGTGTTGTATGGAATACCACATTTACAAACTAAAGACTTCTATTTTTTTACTAATTCCTATTTTTTATGGTTATAAGGCTGAAATTTAAGAATAAATGTAACATATATAACATAATTCTTATAATTAAGCAAAAAAATATAATCAACCATTTTCCCTATCATTGTTCGAGAAATGAAAATGTTAATTGAGTGTGGTGTGGACTAACACCTCCAAAATTATCTAATTTTTTATATTTCTTACTTATTAATGATTAAACAATATTAAAATATGATTTATAAAATTAAAATTATATAAATAATATCATTTTTATTTATTAATAATGAAATTATTCCAAAAGAAACCACTTTCAAAATCATAATCATCCATTAGTTATGGTATGTTTGAGTTTGATTCAGTCTAACGACCTACTTGAACAATGATATAAAATAATATCATGGATAACTAAGAGAGATTAATTACTAATAATATATGATATAAATAAATATTTATTTTTTTTATTTTTTTTATTTAGTGGTGAACTTAATATTAAACTCATTAATTAATATACCAATGTCGGTTCATTATAAATGATCAAAACATGATAATAGTCATTTTAATATTTAATTATAATAACAAAAACACACATAAAATAAAATTTTAGCATTATAAATAATTAGAATTAATAAATTCTAGTAACATTTACTACTTTGTAATGATTAAAATTATGAGAATAATTAATAACAACACCATAATTATGAAACTAGTTCAAAACAATCAAGACTACTCAAATACAAATTTCAAAATATATATTAACTAGATAATATAAATATGGATAATATTTATAAATATAAGTTAAAAAGGTTATATTTATGAATAAGGTTCTGAAATAAGTGATTAATATTATTATGTTTTTCATACGATTAGAGCACATTCGACTAAGCGAGGATACAATGTGAGGGTTTGTAGTCTCAAATTTTCACCCCTTGAGACATATTTTTTATTATACACCATATTTTCTTTATAATAGTGTATCTACTACCTATTTAATATTTTTTATAATGATCCTCTCATCCTTCATGGTATTTAATTTTTCATTTGGAATATTATCCTTAAAGGGGCTTTGACTTGAAATTTGATAAGGTTGTAAGGGTTTCATTGTCTAAAATTTAATTTCCTGAGACATGTTTGATATCACACACCATTATTTATTTTATATAGTTTATTCACTACCTTATTTTGATTAATATAATTTTAGAATTCCTAAACTTATTTAAAAGTATTAAAGAAATTTTTTAACAATTTCCGAATGAGTTGTTTTTGTTAGAGTGTGAAAAGCTTCTATTTTTAACTTTTTTATGTAATAAATGTCTATACTACCTTTTTAATTTTATATGAAACACACTCTATATATTTTCATGGTTTCTAAAATAAATTATTTTTATCCTAGTTTTATAAAATATTTCTTTTTAAATTATTTCAAAATATCAAGGATATTTCTATTTTTCAAAGTGGTTTTTCTAAAACATCTTAGTAGTGTTTTTCATCTAACTCATTATCATTTGATATATCTTTATATTGATCATGATTATTAATCAAATGATACAATCCAAATTATTTATCTATATGGATTATTTAATTTATTTTTCTGTTAAATATATGATGCATCATTTCCTTTTACTTTCCTAACAATCCCCTATGAATAGGATTGACTTTTCATCCAACGCCTTTGCTTTTTTAACACTCTATATTCCCTTCCTTTGATTGAAGGGTGTTCACCTAGATTTAATATGTTGATAGATTGGTAAAATTATTGGATTAATTATATAATCTTTATCTATATGGTCTAAATTTCATATGATTTTTTATCTTGATTGAATGGTATTAACCTAGAAAGTTACTGAATATCTTTAGATGCCGGTTTATTTTCAATGGGTTTATCTTATTATGAATATAAATGATTTATTTATGTGATTATATTTGAAAAGGATATGAAACCCATTTTATTTCCATGTGATCTTTATAATGTGTTGAATAGAATCTATATTATTTCCATCGGTTCTTTATGATATGATGAATGATTAATTTTTTATGGTGAAAGTAAATATAGATGAATAATGGGTGGGGTATTTTATCACTCTCCAATTAATTGGTTAAAATTTTACATCTCATGTGATAAGTATTCTAGGGTAATTTTCAGTTTCATAAGAGTGTGTTAACTAATGGCATGGATAATGAAAGTAATGTTTCCCAATACTAATTCTTATGTTATATTTGAAAGATGTAAAAATTTTAATACTTATTATCATTACTATGTTATACTCTCATGGATCATGTTTATTGACTCATGTTTTCATACTCTATTAATTAATGTAGTATGTTATTCCATTCCTTATGCCATGATTTACAATCTATTTTTTTGGGTAAAACATTATTATATATCTTCATTATACCCATATTATCATTGTATGATCACTAATGATCTTTGATTTCTTTATCTTATGTTTACCCTTATTCAGAATATAATATCACCCCTTATTATGTTTCACTTTCCCCATGTTATAAATAAAATTAATATGTAATATGTTTCTATAATAGTATATTACATAGAGAGTTTTTGGGTTCTTTTAAAGGCTTTTATTGATTAAGTAGTAGCATATAGAATGGGAAATAGTTTGATACAAAGAACATGGGTTCTAATAGTTAAATTTTTTTCCAAATTCTCTAAAAATATAAACCTTAAAATTTCCATGGAATAAAAATGCTACATTATTTGTGAAAAATATTGAAACTAATGGTGTTTATTAAGTATTGTGTGTAAATTATGTTGTTTTTAGCAATGGAACTGGGTGTGTGGGTTTGGGGTAGCTTAGTTGGTATTATATGAGGATTTAGATAACTTTAGAGGTTATGATATTATATCTTGAAGATAAATTAAGAGTCATAAATGTAGTTAAAGATTGATAGTTTATGGTTGATCATAGTTTTAAATATATAGATAAAAAATTTAATTTATTTATACTGAGTATCTTATTTCGATTGAAGATTAGGATGAGAGAACATTATGGAAAACCCTATAAATAAGTATAAGTATAGGATTACATTTTCAAATTTTGGTAAAGTAGATATTGTCTGGATTTACTAGAAATTACATCCCTAAATATATACTACAAGTGGATACAAGCTCTAAAATAGATGTACCTAGAGGTAATAACCCTGAAAAGGGAAGATTGGGAATTAACTCGATTGTCACCTAGTGTATGATAAAGAGGGTTCATTTAATACCTGGTTTGAAACTCCTAGGGGATATAATATGGTTAATTTAAATTATCTCTAATGAACTATTATGATGGATTTTATTGTGATTTTGACTAATTAGGTTGGAGATCCTAATGTGAAAATGACCATACATAATCAAGGTTTGAAAAAATAGAGTCATAGGTTTAATTCAAATTAATATGTGTTAAAAATTAATGTGACACAAGGGAAGACATATTCATATTGATTTTTTCATATTCATATTATTTTATGATATCATAACCATTTTAATTTTAGTATTTGGTTCAAAATATATCAGGGAAATAAAGATAATAAATTTATGTATCTAGAAACTACTATATATTAAAACTTAATAAGGTGGCATACTTAAATGGTTAATAATTTTAGTATATACCTATTATGAAGGAAAATGTGAGTTTTCTTGTCATAATTGTGGTAGTTAGCATGATATCTTAATAGAAATTAAATCATGTTACTCGTAGTTATTTTCAATAATGAGTGATTTTATCGATGATATTTGTATATATTTTGAGGATTGTGTCAATCATATAAGGATTTATCTTCAGTAAATTTTTATTAAATATTTTAAAACATATATTAAATGGTATCAATACCCTTGAAAAGTGATTTTATGATAAGGTAATATTTTTCGGGATAATTATTTGTGAACACATGATTGATTTTTGGATATCCCTTGGGTTTCATATATGCTTGATGTTGAGGTAATAAAGGGTTGATTTATTTTGATAAAATTTAGTTAAATAGTATTTATAGCCTCAGAACTGATTATTTATTTAATAAAAATGTGATCCATGATATTGTTGGTGAAGTTTATCTCATTTTTTAGATTATGATATATATTAACTAGTTTGTTACTTTATTAACTAGTGTATAATAAATTTGAGGGTCAAATATAGAGTTAATTTTCAGAGGAATATATAATATCATATTTATTTAATAACTTGTAGATTAAAATGGTTTTGGTAAAGGTGTTTTATGGAGAATATATGATTCTGGTATATACAAACTTGGGTATATGATTGTGTGAATGATTAATGTTGTTTGAGTAACTTGATATATCTTAAAAGAGTAAGGTACATGTCATATTAGAATTTATATCCTGAATGATGAATATATTAAGAATACCCTCACCTAATTTCATCAGTGAGTATTAATTAAAATTTTGAGGATGAAATTTATTTAAGGGGGTATAATGTAACGACATGAGATTTCGGATCCTTTAAGTTAATAAGATATTTAATATATTATGTCACACGCAACACCAAACTAACATAACACCCAAATAAAATGAATTTATACATATTAAAATTTCATGAAGAATATATTCATTCGTAGACAAAAATATAATAATCAATTAAAATGAATATTTATTATTTTTTTTCTTTGATTAAAATTTTAAATTGGATACCTTTCAAATAACTATAAAAAAGTATTGTATTTTATATTAATAAATTAACTTTATCATGTTAAAAAGATAATATAATTGCTAATATTTATATTTATAAGCTAATATGTCAAAATTAATTTATTTATAAATTTTTATGAAATAATATTAAACACACTTGAATGTTAAAAGTCATTTTTAAATAAAAATTATTTTTTCTTTATATTTTATATTTTTATTTAAATAAATAAATATAAAAATACTATAATTTTAATATAATAAAAATAAATTCATTTTTTTAATTTATAATTTCAAAATTATCTTAGAGTAATTTTTTGCGATTTTTATGAAATAAATAATTTTTCAGTGAATAGTTAAAAATCTAGTTTCTAATAAAATTATAGTGTTTGTGACTATATCAAGAAGTAAGTAAAAATTGAAAACTTATAAAACATTTTTTATGATAAATGATGAATTAAATCAGTTGAACTATATATTTTAAAATACTATTATGAAATTAGAAAACCTATGTTTAACAAATTAAGTAATATTTTCCAATAAAAAATGTGTTTGGTATTTTTTAAAAATTAAGTATTATTTTGGTAAATTTTGGTTTTTTATTTATTTTAAAGACAAATAAATTTTATTTATTTTATAATAAACCGATTTATATCATGAAAATAAAATAAATGTATAATTTTACCCTACACATAAATTTTAAGATTAAAAATACAGTTTTTTTATAAAAAAGTTTTTTTGCATTGCATAGACAAATGTCAAAATTAATTTTTATTACACATAGAAATTTTATCTTATAAAATTTATTTAATATAGGTAATAATTAATTAAAAATTATTTAATAATGGGGTTATATTTTTATACATTAAAATTAAATTACTAATGGAAAAAATATGTTGCCACCGTAAAACCAAATATAATAAAAGTAAATATTCTAAGAATAAAGAACTTAAAAACATATTTTAAACATGTTTTAAAGATATTTAAAAATTAATTTTAGATTTATAATCAACCTTATATCATCCAACAATCCATTAATATAAATTTTAGAGTCTTTTTAAAATGTGAAACATGTTCTCTATTTATATTAAGTTTAAATATTTACAAAAAATGTCATTCTCACCACTTATAAAATGGGCCTCTCATGACCCCTTCATGACCAATAAAAGAATTTATTTTCCATATGAAAATATACTCAGTTACCTTAATTTATAATTCAATTTTTTAACTTGTTTCTTTAGTCATGAGAAACTATATTTAGACTTCCCTTTCCAAATAATCCTCTTTGGAAAACACAACAATTTCAATGTGAGTACTCATTTTTTCTAACTTATTTTCATTTATATATTAATTTTTTAGAAATAATTTTACAATGTATATATAATTAGATCAATATTATTTGTATATTTAATTTTATTATTCTAATTTAACAACTATTAACCACTTTTTCCTTTTTCTATTATGAAAAATGAAACCATAATTCATGCGTTGTGGGAACTACCGCCTCCATGAAGTGATGATTTTTCACCAAATCCTCTATTTTCTGATCGTAAGGGTGAAATTAATGAATAAATGTTACATATATTATTATTATTATTATTATTATGAATATAAAAATTTTAATACACATTTTCCCCTCTTATTCTTTGAGAAATAAAAACTTTAATAATGTGTTGTGTGAACTACTGCCCCCATGAAGTAACATGTACCATTTTTCATATAGTTAATTTATTAATTATTAAAACCTCTTAAAATAATATTAATCACCTTAAAATTATCTAAATAATATCAATATTCACCTATAATAATGATATTATTTCCAAAAAATATCACTTTCATAGTCATAATCATCCATTAGTTAGGGTATATTGATGTTTGGGTCTGTCTAACCACCTACTAGAACAATGATATAAAATAATATAATGGATGAATAATATAAATTAATTAATGATAATATATTATATAAATATGTAAATAATTATATTATTTTGGTTTTAAAATTTTAAAGGTAATATTAAACTCATTAATTAAGATATCAATGTATGTATATTAGAAACCACTGAAACATGATCATCAAAAATTTCATCATTAAAAATATTAACAAAAACTAAAATAAAATGAAATTATAACATAATTAAAAATTAACAAATAATAAATTCTAGGAACTTTTATGATCTTTTAATTATGAAATCTGGGAGAATAATGAATAACAACATTGTGATTATGAAACTAGCTCAAAATGATCAAGACTACTCATATCCAATATTAAAAATAGATAATAACTAGATAATATACATGTAGATAATTTTAATGACCCTTTTTTCATTTAATAATTTGAAAGATTCAAAAGAATATTTTTAAATCCAACCACTGAGACGGTGCAGGATTTTGATGCCCGGTGAGCCCAATATTGATATAATAAAAATATTAAATATATTATATCACTTGTGTGAAATTTTTCTAAAATAATGGAATAACTCCAGAATGGATTCTTAGATTCATAATCTGAGACCACATTTGATTATTAAATGTTTTTATTTACCATTTCCATGACATATGGTTGGTTGGTTTCTAACGTTCCGTTGAAGGCGGTCGTTTACGGTTTCATTGAATAAATTTATTTATCTATTTAATTTAATAATTTAATAACTATAACCTAAATAATCATCTATAAATAAATTATCATGGTGTATTTATATGGTTATCTATATAACCATAATAGAATTATAGGAGAGCCTCATTCATTTTAGAGGATCTGGACTGAGGATCAATGATGAACAGATCATGTTGAACCACGAGATAGATGGAGAACACAGTAGATCTTCAACCCCATCACTAGCAGATGAATTCTTCACCAAATATTGATCTATTATTTATTTATTATATTTTTTTGGTTTAATACCAATTTATATTTTAACAAAAATGTGAATTAATTTCTCCTAAATAAATTTGTGAATCTCTCTTCATTGGTTTTCCAACATTTGATTGTATCTTCCTAGATCTAGGGATTTGAGATTTTTTTTATCCAATTTCAATTTTTTTCATTTAATAACCCACATTCAATAGATTTTTTCAATAATGGACAAAATAAAATGACCACTGATCAATGATAACTTTTTGTTATGTTTCTATCTCTCTCTATTCTTGGAATTCAATATTGATATTTGGTTATCCACTGATTCAAAGTTATTAGGGAATATAGATCATTGTGCATTAATTATTTGGAATAATATATCATGGTCACATGTTTGGATTTAGATTTTGGAGATGTAGAAAAGGTGTGGTGGCATTGATGGTAACCCATCTTTTGATCAAGTATTGGTGGTTAGTGAGTCGGATTAATAAAATCTCTCCAGATGAGTAGTGATTATTGTTTCCGAGCAACAAGTGGTCTGTAACATCCCCCACCCAAAATCCACTAAACCGGTGCTCTAAGCCAAGTAGTCACATGACCTCAAGAGCACCTCCCCATAAGCCAGAGGTTTTAGACTAGTGGAGAGGGCCTAATAAGTCATGTGGGGAGACTATACCCTCTTTATCAGAGTCATCCACAGTAGAACACAATATAAATAGTGGAAACAATATGAAGACCCAATAACCAAGCATAACCAAGCATTTCCCAAAAAGGGGTACAAACCAAAAATCAAATACTATAATTTCAAGTCATACTATCAGTGCAAAGTGAATGAAACCCAAAAGTAATAAAAACAACTAAACTCCAAACAAGTGTCGACAGTAAGTCTGGATCCTTCCCCGTGAACATCTCAATCCCAACTCCACTTCTTCATAGGTCCTTCACCCTTGTCCTGACCTGCAACCAAGAAGTCTGCTCAGGTACCCAATGGATTCCTGGGCAGGGTTTGAGTATAATAATCAGTAGTCCACCACCAACATTGTCTATAAAATATCCAGTCTAATAGATAAATCATGCAAGTACAAAATAAATTTTAAGTAAACTAGGGACAGTTCAGGTGCCATTAGTTTACAAGGTTTATTTTGTTCATGACTAGTATTTATTCCAATTCCATTTCTTATAACATATTCATTACATAAGTCATATTGATCACATGTTCCATGGGTTAGGCATAAATATCTATACAAGGGTATAAGGAAATCAATCACAATGCATAGGGGAAAAATCAAGTCCCTATCTCACTAGGGATCTACATATCACATCAACACATTCTCCTCACCTTGAAGCCTCAGTCCAGGTGGAATGCAATCATTAGGAGAATAGAGCCTTCATCCCCTTCCCTGACCCGTGCATTTTGGGATGTAGTTTAGAGCCTCAGTCTAACTTGACCTGTGGGTGTAGAACCTCAGGTCAATACCCCACTCAACCAAGACATGTCCACATTCTTATTTTTCAATTCACCACAACCATACCATAACACATCCATGCATATTCAATGCCATTGGATATCACAATACAATAACAATATGAAAATTAATATTATTCCATAACCCATTAATACTTTTACCATTTACAATTCATATCCATTTATCTAAATTCCCATTCTCTTGCCTTAGCCAATTAAGTGTATTCAATAATCCGATATTACTTAGCTAAATTCATCATAGACCATTCATTAACCCATTTATCGCATTTATCATTTCACAAGAATTTACCCACTTATACATTTCAAGTACATTTCTTATATCAAATAACACAATCCCTTTATTACATTCCATCATTTAGGTGTACCATCTAATTTTCATGTATTAACCCATTCCACAAATTCATTCACTTCATTATTACATCCCACTAACAAATTCCTCAATTCCCATTCTATTACTCAATTTCAAGTTCACCATTTAATATTCCCTAATCCCCTTAGGTATTTCTTAACCAAAATTCATGAAATGATCAACATAATCTCTTTCAACCTAACTACCCATTTTCATGTCATTCCAACATCTTATGCCCTTATCACCCAAGGAATATTTATTATCATTCCATTTACAACCTAATCAACCATTTAAACTTGTTTGAAATGGGTTCCACATTATTATTTGGCAATCATTCACTTAACCCTTACCACTCTCTAGGTCCGGAATTGTCAGTGCACCCCATGGGTGGCCTTAAAATGGTCAAGTCACTCTCTACACATCTCAAAAGGATTGTGAGGGTTTCAAGGATATCATTTGGACACCCAATTTACCCAATCATACTCCAGTCAACCAATACACAATAAGAGATAGGATAAATCCCAACACACATGCACAAATCTATAACAAAACTATGGGATATAACTTGTAAACCACCAACCTCGAATATGATGATGAACACACTCTTAATCATAGCCTCGGATCTGGATTCAAACACCCTTTGAAGCCTTAACCAAAAACTCACCCGAAAAAGAGGGTTTTAGAGCTTCATAAGGAGATGGGAGAAAGATTGGAATCATAATCGAAGAGAGGAAGCAAGGAGGATATTAGACTTACCTGGAGCTTCGATCTGCAACCAACGGCATTCTAAACGGCCAAGAATCAAAGTAGAACCACCCTTGGGAAGCTTGGGTAACCCCAATTCATCATTAGGGTTGAGAGGTGAATAATGCAGGAAAATCTTAAGTGGGGTTTTAAAATCCCGGGGTGGAATTTTTGTAATTTTATCAAAGTTTATGGCTTGCATGGTTTACCCAAACGGTTTGTCAAACCGTGCACAAACCATGTGTGATTCGCTATCTGAAAAACTTCCCTTTGCACATTTCCTTGGGGATTATGCACAATTTTCTTAACCGTGATCCAACTATGTGTATGCCTCTGTCCATGGCTACATTGTTCCAGCACAGTTTTCACTAACCGTGCGCAAACCGTGCAGCATGCCCAGGAACTCCCTTTTATTCTTTTTTTGTGTCCCCAACCCCTAAAACACCCTCGGGTCTTCACATGAACATGGTGAAACACTTATCTAGCCAAAAATAAGAGTTCAAACCAAAACTTAAAAAAAACATACCTTAAGAAGATCTGGGATCTTACATCCTCCCTACATTATAATGGCTTGTCCTCAAGCCGCTCTTCCGAGCATCACTAACTTCTGTAACAATGGATCATGCCACAAGGCCTACTTATCCATTCCCACTCTCCAAGTTCCTAGTTTCACATCACAATTCCACCGATCACGGACCAAGGGAACATACTTTCTCCTCAAGGCTTCCTCACCACAACCTACAACACAAACCATAAAAAACTCCTAAAGGATGCACCCACTTCAACCATTCTCACAACAAGATCTTCATGGGGGAAACTTAGGTGGAAACACCTAACTCGCAATTCATGGATACTTAGTACACAAAATCACATCATCATAGAGGAACCCATTGGAACCTCATCATCCTGATATTCTATAAAACTCATGACCCAAATCACTTGGTGTAATTTTCCTCTGTTTTCCAAAATCTAATGGTGAAAACCCCAGTATCACCCGGAGAAAAACACATGATCTTTCTGAAGATGTCTCCAAAAGATGTCATTCCACAACTATACAACCAAACACCACCAAAACTCTCAGTTACTCAACCAACTAAACTCGTGCCAAATCTCTCTACTAGGGCCAACTCACCCGAAAGGTGACCACTTGAGTCCTTCCAACCCGAAACTCTGATCACGTCATAAACCGACCATTTATCCAGTATGGTTTTTTCCACCATATTCGGTTACATGGAACCACACCCATCGGCAAAGGACCACCAGAACTCAACTCAACTTTCCCAACTCCTAACATGTTCCAACTCACTGTGACCCAGCATCCATAGAGGCATTACCCTACATTGGAATCCATCTGCACCGTCGAAACCAAACGGAAGGGCATTCCTACAATATACCTTTAAGTAATAAGATCAACTTTTCCTAACTTAGATACACTTCATTTCCAATAAGGTATGTTCTTCCACTTCATCAACCTAGAGGTGGGTCAGTCTCACCACACCCATTCAAGTTTACCATATCAGGTCGGACTGCCCCGAATGGCTTATCCCAGAACACCCACCTTTCATTGGTGGTGTGTTACCCCTTTCTCACCTTCCCAAGGTGATTACTGACTTGAATCCCATCATTATCATCCTATGAACCCACTTAGGTCATTCCATGAATTCTATAATAAATCCACCATCACGTCATTATCACCCTCCTGATCGTTATCGGCTTTACCCTTAGCATGACAGCACATCACATGGACAAGGTTCACCCAACCACAAGATGTTCTAAAACCACCCAAGGGGAACAACCCAGGTCTAACCCCAATCCTCATTGGAATTTTATAACCCAACCTCTCTTGAAACAACCTATTGTCATATCCCACCACACCCTTCTATGACATCAGCACGGACATCACAAGCTTCACACAGAACCACCCTAAGCCTGAATCTGACACTTGGCTCATTAGTCACCACATCCAAGTCCCACATTTCCTCCCTTAGGAAGCTAACATACACCTTAAAAGTTCCTCATTAGCATCTCAGTGCCACCACATCAGCTCAATGTTCTCCTTTCCTCATTTAAGACTGACTCACCACTCCCCACCTTAGGAGTTTCGTTACCATTTCTCACCATGAGGGATTTCAACCACCACTTCTTACACTCAACACAAGACAAACATCAACCTTATACATGGTCATCTAGCTTTTCCCATAATAAGAAAATGAACATCACCCAGTGCTCATTCTTGGCTTCCGTGAACAACGCCCATGGTGTTTGTCGCCATTAGATCCATCTCGAGGACCTCACCTGAAGCCATTGAGGGTGTACCTCCCATCCTCAGGCTTCACGCATACCATTTACATGAGCGTAAACTCCATGATGTCCCTCATCCAACCAAACACCTTCATGTATCTTGGCATGAGACAGAGCTTCTCAACATACCTGGGATGATGTAAACATGTTGGGAATGCTCGTCACTAGCTAAGGTAGGCTAAGAAGTTGTTGAAGAACACCACCACCAACTTATCCATTTCTGATGTCAAGCTATGGGACACCATGACCTTCCAGGAGTCTCAGGCTTCCCTGTCGAATGTGTAATATCAACACTCAACCATCACCACTCAGGTGTGATTGCCAACCATGTTCAACCATCACCCCACAACCAGACCATTCATACAAACAAGTTCATTCACATGACCACCCTTACCTCATGTGTCACCATCGAGTGAAATAATATAACCACATTCCCGCTACCTTCATCTATTCCACTTGAAAACAACCTCAAGACTCTATTAATTGTTATCCAAATAGGTGATTTGGGAATCCATATGATACAACCTTTCAAAACAAACCTTATATCCTATCACAACCACTCGGGTGCCCTTATAAAAGAACTGGGTATAACTATACCATTTACTAAAACTTGGTGGTACTCAATACACATCAAAACTTCCTCTAAAGAATCTCCCATGCTTCATATTTTGAGGTACTTGTACCGCTGAGCTAACCTACCATGTGGTCACCCTTGCTTTGTCAGAACTATCAACGTGCGACCACCACTCGAGTTGCACTACCAACCATCATCCTTTTCAATTTTCCACCTTAGGTCAAACATGCACCATGAAACACTCTATTTCCCACTATCAAGGTTCCAAACATCTACAAATGTGGCACACACCCAAAGCACTAGAAACCCTATCCAACCTCTCTCATAGGTCACCCTGAAGGTTGAATGACACCAACTCCCTATACTGGAGTCACAACTAGGAGAATCCTTTAGTCCTCTCTCCAAACCCTACATATCATGACACAAACAAAGAAATGATCGTGAATGGAACTCTCACTACCATTTCAATGCACACTATACCAAGCACACCCAACAACCATTTTCTCTAGGTTCTACACCAAATGTGTACACATTCATCAGCACTGTGAGCCAAACATCCCCTCCAGGATTCAAAACACAACTCGTAAGGTCTCTACTCACAAGGCCACCAAGACCCAGGCACCATCCTTAGGGTACAGCATGCACTCCGTACAGTTATGAACCACAAGAGTTTCCTCACTCACATTACTAAAAAACTCCTCGCAACCCAAAGGCCACATCCCTACCAAGGGTTCTCAAAACACACTACCTAGGCCATTTGACAACCGGTCAAGCCTCACAATCTAAATCCAAGGTCTCAAACTAGATTACTCTCACTACCCCAACCCACACACAAGGGTCCAACTAACAATAAAATGGACACCCACTATTGAACTCAATCATTCTAATTTTTAAACTTATCATTCACTCGACGCTTTGAAGAATGACAGACAGGATTTAACCATATAGATGGAAAAAGTCTCTCACTATCAACCTTAAACAACCCATTCTTCATGATCTATCCCAACAGTACTCATCGCACTTAGAACACTACCCTATATCATACATATCATGGGTCATGGTCAACATGGGGTAACCAATTTACTTAATCATGAGCCTTTGGTCAACGCCTCTTCAAACACATTCTTCTTTTATAACATGATCCCTTCCTCTTAGGCACATTTCCCATTTCACAACTTGTTACAATCATCATTTTAACTCATTTACGGCATTCATTAAGAAAAGTTCATTGATATTTTTATCATCGTCATGTAACCCTTTTTCTTTTAGACACTAAATCACCCTTTACAAATTATCACAACCCAAAAGTTTAACTCTGGTCAAAACACTTCTTTATACACGATATTCCTTAACTATTCATTTTAATTCTTTTCATTCATCCACTTTTATTATCATTATTAAGAATCATTTTCTTCATATTTATCAAGGAAGTAAAATGCATTCAACTTTCTATTCCATGCACACCCATCTCGTGTGTGGGATTGGAATGATGCATTCCACCTATATCCTTAGGTGCCTAAAATGATGCATGAATGCATAACCTAATGCATTCCAAAAATGAAAAAAATATCAGAAATCAGTAAAATCACACAACATGTGAATCACACAATGGTAAAGTATCATTCAATTGAAGCAACCCACATCAAGAAAAACAATTACCACCCAGGGTGACTTGGGTTTTCCCTCATACATGGGTTAGCTACTCTCAAGAACGAGCTCATTACCAAGGCCCGACACATCAGAATATCATGTCTACCATCCCCAAATAGTAAGAAAAATAAAATAACTCCCTTGATACCACTTTGAAACATCCCCAACCCGGAAGCCACTAAACTGGTGCTCTGAGATGATTCATCACATGACCTCAAGTGCACCTCCCAGTAAACCAGAGGTCATCGACTAGTGGCGAGGGCCTAATAAGTAACATGGGGAGACTACACCCTCTTTATCAGAGTCATCCACAGAAGAACACAATATAAATAGCGGAAACAATATTAATACCCAATAAACAAGTATAACCAAGAATTTCCCAAAATAAGGTACAAACCACAAATCAAATACAATAATATCATGCCATACTAGTAGTGCAAATTGAATGAAACCCAAAAGTAAGACAAACAACTAAACTCCAAATAGGTCCTGACTATAAGTCTGGATCCTTCCCTATGAACATCCCAATACCAACTTAACTTCTTCATAGGTCATTCTCCCTTGTCTTGACCTGTAACCAAGAAGTATGCTCGGGTACCCAATGGCGGCCCGAGTAGGGTGTGAGTACAATACTCATTTGGCCACCACCAATGGTGTATAAAAAAATATCCAGTCTAATAGATAGTGCATAAAAGTAAAAAATAAATGTTAATTAAACAAGGAATAGATCAGGTTCCATTTCTTAAGAAGGTTCATTTAGTTCCTGACTAGTATTTATTCCAATTCCATTTCTTATATCATCTTCATTATATAAGTCATATTGATCAAATGTTCCACAGGTTAGGCATAAATATCTACACAAGGGTATAAGACAATCAATCACAATGATTATGGGAAAAAATCAAGTCCCTATCTCACTAGGGATCCACATATCACGTCAACACATTCTTCTCACCACTAATCCTTAGTCCGAGTGGAATGAAACCGTTAGGGGAATATAGCCTCTGTCCCCTTACTTAACCCATGCATTATGGGGTGGAGTTTAGAGCCTCAGTCTAACTTGACATGTGGGTGTAGAACATCAGGTCAATACCCCACTCTACCAAGCCATGTGCACATGCTTATTTTTAAAGTCGCCACAACTACATCATAACACAACTAAGAATATTCAATTCCATTGGATATCACAACACGACAACAACATGAGAATTAATATTATTCCATAACCCATTAATACATTTAACATTTACAATTCATATCCATTTATCCAAATTACCATTCCCATGCCTTAACCCATTAGGTGTATTCAACAATCCCCTCTTCCTTAGCCGAATTCATCATAGACCATTCATTAACCCATTTAGCCCATTTATCATTTCACAAGTATTTACCCATTTATGCATTTCAAGTAAATTTCTCATATCACATAACACAATCCCTTTATTACATTCAATCATTTAGGTCTACCACCTAATTATCATGTATTAACCCATTCCACAAATTCATTCACTTCCTTATTAAATACCACTAACACATTTCTCATTTCCTTTTCTATTACTCAATTGAAAGTTCACAATTTAATATGCCCGAATACCCTTAGGTATTTCTTAACCAAAATTTATTAAATAATCAACAAAACCTCTTTCAACCCAACTACCCATTTTCATGTCATTCCAATAACATCTTATTCCCTTATCACCCAAGGTATATTTATCATCATTCCATTTACAACCTAATAAACCATTTAAACATATTTGACATGGGTTCCACATTATTATTCAGAAATCATTCACTTAAACCATACCACTCTCTAGGTACGAAACTATTAGCACACCCCATGGGTGGCCCTAAAATGGTCAAGTCACTCCCTACGCATCCCATGGGGATCTTGAGGGTTTCAAGGAAATCATTCAGACACACAATTTACCCAATCATACTCAAAGAAACCAATACACACTAAGAGATAGGCAAAATCCCAACACACATGCACAAATCTATAACAAAAATATAGGATATAACTTGTAAACGACATACCTCGAATCCAATGATGAACACACTCTTAATAATAGCCTTGTATCTGGATTCAAATACCCTTTGAATATTCAACCTAAAACTCACCCAAAAAGGATGGTTTTAGAGCTTTGGAAGGAGATGGGGGAAAGATTGGAATCCTAATAGAAGAGAGGAAGCAAGGAGGAGATTAGACTTACCTGGAGCTTTGATCCGCAACCAATGGCACTCTAAACAATCAAGAATAGAAGGAGAACCACTCTTGGGAAGCTTGGGTAGTCTAAGTTCATCATTAGGGTTAAGAGGGAAAGAACGGAGGAAAATCCTGAGTGGGGTTTTAAAATTCAGGGGTGGCATTTTTGTAATTTTCTCAATGTTTCTGGGCCACATGGTTTACTCGCACGGGTTTTCAATTCATGCACAAACCATGTGTGAGCCACTATCTGAAAAACACCCCTTCACAAATTTTTCTGGGGATTATGCACAGTTTTCTTAATAGTTTGCCAACCATGCGTAAGCCTCTATCCATGGATGTATGGTTCCTGTACGGTTTTCTCTAACCGTGCGCAAACCATGCAACATTCCCATGAGCTCCATTTTCTTAATTTTTCATGTCCCGAACCTCTGTAACACCCTCAGGTCTTCACATGAACATTTTGAAACACTTATCTGGACAAAAATAATAGGCCAAACCAAAACTTAAACAAATTCATACCTTAAAAAGATTCGGGATCTTACATGGTCGGAATCCGTCCACCGACAATAATGGAATCTAGTGTTGGTTCAGACGGTAGGGTTACCATGACTTGGGATGTGAGGTTTCTACCAATAAAAATTATGAATCGTATTCTGGTGAAGAACTATCAGAATCTAACTTTTGGTCGTCCATGGAGAGCATTCAAGGCCAAATATGAGCAATCTTTGGGTCATTGTTGCACTGAAGAATCCATTTTCAGCTGGCATGGAGGTGGTGGTGGTCTACAATGTGAGGATGACGCACCCGATATCCTTAAACATGAAACTCCCCCATCATTTATGCTTGATCAAAGTGGGGGAGGGAGATTTATTTTATTTATTATTATTAATGATAATAAAATTAAAATAAATAAAAGGCTTTAAATGAAGAACCATGGGGGGAGGCGCATTATACATACATAAACTATGGGGTGCATAGTGTGTCTTTCCTCAGCTTAACCTTTTGAATAGTGTTTTATAATAACAATAATATAAAATATTGTTATTATCATTATGGGTTATGGAATGTTGTTTCTGATGTATCTTCCTCGTACGATGTTAGATTAAAGAACTGTTTGTGGCATAATGACCCTAACATTGAGGTAGTTGATTCAAGATCAATATTGGGTACCTATTATGGGAATGTGTCTTGGGCCCATGATGTTCTCATCATGCGTGATACAATGAATTGTGTTTTTTTCATTGATTTCCCATTTGGGGAAAGTGAATCACCTATCTTGTGTGTTTTTTCATGGGGGTCACAATATTGGAATCCATTTATACATTCACAATTTTTGGGAGTGACATATTGTTTTATTTTTTTATCACATCAGATTTATGAAAATCACCATGCATTCATCTATCATTTTCAAAACCCAAATTTGGACCTGTGAGTAGTCTATCTTGAGTAGTTTTGCATGTGGAACGTGATCATGGAATTCATTTTGGAATCAGAGATATTGTGTGATGTAATGCAAGTGGGATTATTCCTTAATTTATGCATACCTAGTATTGTTTCATTGTGTTCCCATAGTTTATTATTATGAGGGTGCAACATGGCATTATGTCCTGATCTTAAGATTGTGATACCCTCTATGAGATGAGTTTTAGATGGAGTTTTTAGTATACCCTAGTGGTCCTAGGTGTGATCCTCTATCACTATTTCTTTCACCCTAGGTGGGGGGTTTGGTATCATCATGTTAAAAACTACAGTAGTAGTGATTCTCTATCTATAATGTTAATCTAGTTAGGGTTTTTGGCGCACCCCAGTGGTCCTGAGTGTAATCCCCTTACTGGGTATCATGATATTTAATGTTTCAGTAGGGTATGTATGTATCCCAATGATACTAGGAGTGATACCCTATTTATGATTTTGGATCTAACATATCCATTGTGAACTTATTTAGTGAGACCATACAAGCATGAATTTTCTTATGAGATCCATCAGTGAAAGTATGTCTCATGGAGTGAGTTTTCCCTAATGAGCATTGGCCTAAAGCAGAATCTTTTAGAAAGAAGTGTGGTTGATAACTTGTTGAGTATGAGAATCCTTCATGAGTATATCTAGATTTACTTTTTTTATTATTATTAGGTATCATATTTCAAATTGACATAAGTTTTTGGTTGAGCTTACCCTTATCATGATGCTTTATTTTTAGGGATTTTGGGATTTCCTATTGGGTATTGTTACACTCACCCCTGTATGGGATCTTCCTGAAAATGTCATATCCTTTGTAAATGATATACCATTGATGAAGTATTAGGAGGAAAAAAATTAGATAGATCACATTGATCTAGATATATTGAGGTTCTTACTGGGTGTTTCATTTGACAACATTTCCCTCTATACGAGAAGGTTGGACTCTTTTTTAGTTTTTGGTTCAACTATATTTTCCCCCTTATTCTTTCCATAAATTGTTTTATACTCTAATGTGGGATAAATCTTATGAATGTATTTATAGTATTAGTTCTTTATCTTTCTTCATTATTATAGTGTATGGAGATGTGTGTGTGTGTGTGTGTGAAATTACTTTAGGCTAAGTCCTCCCATGTATGTGATATGACTTTTTAGAATTAGTCGCTAGCCCCTAGCCTATCATAGGTAGGATTGGGGTTTTTATACTCATCTTACCACCATCCAGGCTGGATCTAGTGGGTCAGGTCATGATAGAGTTCTATCATAGTATTTGATTATACCCTAGGACCAGAGTTTATAGATTTTCTAGCTGTGAGGTTTTGGTTTTGGGATTTATGGAAACAATATAAAAATACTTTGAGTTCATCCCTTAGGCTAGAGTGTTCAGTTTTTGTGTGGTGGTTGACATATCCATTCACCAGAACTCTAATAACCTTCTTATTCAATCAGTACATGTTGGAATTGGTTACAAGGAAAACATTGGTACATGTGTCATATAGGAATGGGTTGTGGTTTCCATATCTATCTTGATTTAGCTTTCTAGATATAATCTTTGACCATGGTGCATCCTGATAGATTTCAATATTTATCTATGATGAAAGTCAGCAAGGATTTCGAGAAATTTTCATGATTATGATTAGTTGAGTGATGAGTCCTTTGTTTAGGGACCTACTCATGAGGTATTTTCCTCTAGGTGGGAATAAATTGGTGCTACCACTTGTTTCATAGTGTGTAGAGCCCCTTATAATGGTTTTGGTGGATGGTCGACTTCATGTTTGGTGTAAAATAGTTCCTATGGGATAAGATGATGATGTGCATAGGTTTAGAATGCTAAACGAGTCCCAGAGATAGGGACTACTAAGGTTTAATAGTGATCCAAACCCTTAGGTAGTAGAGGATTAGCTCGAGGTAGTGGTTCAGGTTTCCTGGCTTGTTCGGACCCCAACCGATTAGATGCTTATGCTTGGAACTAGTCTTCTTTATGGATTTGTTGTTAGTTTTAATTATATCGATAGATGGTGAACTAGTGCTATGTGTGATTTAAAAGTTGTATACTTAGATATCTCTCAGGTTTCATGGTGATCCATAAACCTCTTATCATATGGTAGAGGACTGACACGAACCTGCAATGTGAAGGTTTCTCTTGGTTAGGACCCCTCTTGTTGGTGGTACTAATAGTGAGACCTCTCTAGGGTGATGCTGGGAATTGATATGGCCTTTTTTGACATTTGATGTGATTTAAGACATTTAAGGAAGACAAACACTTCCCCCACCAAGATTAATTCTTGTGACATGATCTAAAACCATTTGGGTGAGTTAGTGCCACACAAATAACATAGTGTCAAGGTGTGTAGGTGAGTTCCTTTGACTTTTATTTTTCAGGTTTTTTGGAGGGTTAAGGTGTTAGAGAAAGATATGGTTGTGGTAAATAAGTGATTAAGGGAAAGGATAGACTTAGGCATTAGGACCTTGGGACCATAATCTCCTGGTGTGTTTCAAGGTACGACATCTGTCTTCACTACTCTACTACAGTTTTAGAAAAAAAGTCACAAACCACATTTCCCTGAATGTTTTACCAGTTCATGGCCTAGAAACATGAGTGGAGAATTTTTTTTTTATGGACATTTTTTTAGGATATATTATATAAAATCATTTATCAGACACTTTTTTACTATTAGTATGACCTAACTCATAGAGGATATAGATCATGTCATAGAACCTTTCCATAGAAGGCAATAATTGTCTGTGATTTTTTCCTTGGTATGGACCATTTTTATACTGTCTATGACCAGTTTATTATTACCATTGTGGTTGTAGTGTACCCCAGTTAGTGGGATATATTTATCCTTATTTTTTTATAAGGAGTATCAATATAATAATAATTATCTCATATACAGTATGATACAATCTATTTCCTATAAGTTTTTTAGTATGAACCTTAGAGAAATTGATGCTTTGATCTTTTAGTTACTTGTAGTGTTAGAGAACCACATGGGTTCCTTTTCTAAGAAAATACATGATCACACCCCCATCGAGTTTATTTTATATATATAATTGAACTAGGGATAGCCCGATATTTTTTTCCAACATATTGTATGTCCCCATAGAGTTGAAAGAGATAAAGGTGTAGTTTGTGGATCTTTAGAGTGGGGATTCATAAGATCCAGTGTGTTTTCCTAGGCATCCCAGTATTGTAATCCTGGTTGGAGTATTAGATCTTTATATTAGGTGTGGACATATGTCACCTAAACAAATTAACTATCATGGAGGAGTATATACCCCTGAGAATTGATGAATTATTTGACCAGTGGTTAGAGTCTAAGTGGTTATCATATTTTGACCTCAGGATGGGTTATCACTATCTCTAGGTTCGTAATGTGGTTATACGGAAGGTTTATTTCCAAATATTATTTTTTTCTTTTATTTCATGGTGATAACCTTCATCATTTTGAACACCTTATCATATTGTGTGGGACTTATTAACTAGATCCTTAACTCTTTATGGATTAGTTCATGGTAGTCTCCTTAGGTGACATCCTTGTGTAATCGGATTTAGTGATGGAACTAGTGAAACACTTGAGGATGGTTTGGAACATTCTTTGAGAGTACCAGATTTATTGGGAGATCTTATATGTTCATTTTTGGATTTGGGAGGTCTATTTCTTGGCATATATCTTCTCAAACATGGGAGTGATAGGGGACCTTATAAATGTTTAGGTAGTTCTATCTTGAGTGCCACCAAAGGTCATGTCCATAATATCATATTCTCATAGATAATTTTTTCATAGGCTATTGTTGAGTGAGGTAAAAGTAAAAATGACCTCGTTTAGTTATCCCTTGAGGGTGAGAATAGTGCAATGTATCTCTAGTTGATGGTTATTACCCCTCTTATTCTTCAGCAAGCAAGGTTGGTAAGACTTGGGGATATTGATTGTGAGATATTAAATGACCATATATCTATTTTACATGTTCTTGATGGATATTTTGAAGTTTGGGATCATGTCATCCTTGTTCAAGGATAGACGGTGACACTAGTCATGTAGTGAGAAGAGGTGGTGAGGAGGTTTCTTTACCTTAGTAGTATATCTAGTTGTGGTGAGGACATACCAAGATCCTTTTTAATCAATTTGGTGTCCAAGGATGTTTTATCATGGTGTTGAGTTTAACTCTTGTTGTCTCACCTACCTGTAGGTGGAGACTGAGGTGGCTAAATTTGAGTGGAAATGGGATATTGTTTTCATGGTTTTCATTTTGGTGATTCCACCACCAGTGTGAGGTTATGACATAATTTGAGAAATTATAAACTGAATCACCAAGTTTTTCTACTTCCTAACCATCTGAGAGTAGATCTTAGTTGATATTTTGGGATGCTTATGTATGCAGGAGGTATTCTATCTTTATGGAATTCCCTCGATGATCATTTCAAACCATGATTATAACATCATGTCATGATTATATATAGGATTTCTGAGTAATTTTGAACTTGACATCAGTTGAGGTTGGTATTTTTACCCCATGCTGATGTTAGGTAAATAGGACCATTCAAATTCTCAAGAACATGCTCTTAGTGTTCATGTTAGTTTTAGTTCATGGCTTGGAGGATCATCTACCATTGGTGGAGTTATTTTTTATCATAATAGTTACCACTCCACCATCAATGTGGAACCATTTGAGGTCATGTATAAGAGACCCTTCAGTACACCTATGTATTGGTCTAGGACATTTTGTGATGGTTCTTGTATTCTAGAGTTGGTACTACTGATGTTTGTAAAGGTGTAGTTCATTCAGGGGTATATGAGGACTACCTAGAATCTCTGAGATTCCTTTGTGGACCCATGATGGAAACCTTTGGATTTTTATGAGGATATAATGTATTTTGATAGATCTCACCTAATCAAGGATTGTGGAGAATTGGATAAGGTGGTAGGATATCTACATGATAGACCCTTTTTCTAGTTACTATTTTGGGTAGAGAGGTGGTGTATCACATGAACCTATGACTAAAGTCAAACTGCTTGCTATTGTTATCCTTGGTTCGCAACTAAGGAGATAATGCACAACTCATTTCATGATGTTGACTAGGATGAGCTAGATATTGAGGATGGAATTAAATTTTTCATTGTTTCTTAGTGGTTCTTGATAACCATCAAGATAAAACCCTTTATAGGTAAGTTTTTCCTTGGGTTTGTATTTGTTGATAGTATGGGAACCTTCAAGAGAGATCTTGGGAATGGGAAACTTAGTTGAGAGCTCTATATCTTCCCCTATCTAAGTAAGTTTTTCACTTTTTGGGAGGAAAATACCTAAATGTGGGGATAATGTATTAATTTTTTTGTGTAAGTATTTAGAATAATGTAATGAATGTTTTCAAAGCTAGACATTAAGATGGTGTGAAATTTCGAGGCTCAATGATCTCAGTTTTGATATAATAAAAATATTAAATATATTAAATCATGTGCATGTAATTTTTATTAAATATTGAAATAACTCCAAAATAGAGTCTTGGATTGGTAATTTTATACCACGAATGATTCTGAAATGTGAGATTTACCCTAGTTATGATATAACATTAGTCAGGTCATACATTTTGTGGAAGGCAGCCATTTGCCGATGCATTGAATAAATTAATTTATTTATTTAATTTATTTAATTTATTTACTTTATTTACTTTATTTAATTTATTTAATTTATTTATTTAATAACCCTAACCAAAATAATACTCTATAAATACAACATTATAATTCATTTATAGGGTTATATTCATAAACCTTTTATAATTAGAGGAAATCCTCATCATTATTGGTAGATTGGGACTGAGGATTGATGATGATCAGATTGAGATGAACCACGAGATGGATGGTGAACACAACAGATATTCATCTCCATCCCTATAAGATGAATTCTTCACCAACTATTGATACATAATCGAGGTAGGATGTTTTTTAAATTCCAATTTATAATTTGAGATGAATGGGAATTAATTTCATACAAAATTAATTCATGAATTGATCTTTATTTGTTTTCCAATGTTTGATTTTCTATTCCTAGATTATAGGATTTGAGATTTATTTATCATCATTGAATTTTTTTGATGTGATAACCCATTCATTGGATTATTATGATGATGGAAAATGATTATGGCCATTGACTGAGGCTAAATTTTTTTATGTGATTTTCTCCCTTCATTATTGGTGTTCTTTATCGATAATTGGTTGGCCATTGATTCGATGATATCTGAGAATATCGATCACTGTAAACTTTTTATTTGGAAAAAAATAATGAGGTCATGATTTTAGATTTTGTTTTTTGAGATGAAATAGAGTTGTGGAGACAATAATGGAAACCCAAATTTTGATTGGGTATCAGTGGTTAGCGAGCAAGATCGAGTGAATCTTTTCAAAGGAGCAGCGATTTATGTTTCTGAGCAACAGGTGGCAAGAATTTGAACACTGAAGGTGATGTTTTCTAGTTTTGGTGAAGAGGGTAGGGTTACTATTACCTAGAACGTATATTTTCTATAGATGGAAATTATGTATGATTTTCCAATGAATAATGGTAGGAATCTGACTTCCAGTCATCCATGGAGGGAAGTCAAAGCTAGATCCGGGTGGGATTTTCTACTTTTTTATGCTAGAGAATTTACTTGCAGCTGGTGTGGAGGTGGAGATGGCTTGTGACATGATGAAGTAGCACCCAGTGGCTTACTACATGAGACCCCCCTCTCATCTGTATGCTTGATATGAGAGATCATGGGGTGGGAGAGTCATCTTATTTATTATTATTAATTATAATAATAAAAAAGTAAAATAAAAAATATTTAAATGAGGGACCATAGGAGTACATTTTACATGCATGAATTTGGGGGGAATTTTGTGGCTTTCTTCCCGTTACCATTTTTAATAAGTTTTTATAATAATAATGATATAAAAAATTATTATTATTATTTAAGGTTATGGAATCCTGTTTCTGGTGTATCTTCCCCATATGGTGTTGGATTGATGAACTATCTACAACATCATGACCCTGACATTAAGGTGGATAATTTATGACCAATGTTGGGTACCTAATTTAAGCTCATGGATCAAGCCCATGAAGTGACCATCATGTTTGATATGATGATCTGTGTTTTTTCACTAAGTTTCTATTTTGGGAAAATGAATAACCTATCCTAGTTTTTTTCATGAGGATCTCAATGGAGAAATCTATTTAGAAATTCATGGACATTTTCAGTGACATATTAATTGATTTATGTTTTTATTCCATCAAACTAATGAAAAAACCAACATCTTCCTCCATATTTTTTCAGACTCTGATTTAGGCCTATGAGTAGTCTATCCTGAGCAATTTTCCACATAGAATGTGATTATGACCATCATTTTATAATAATATATATGATGCAAGGTTATGAAACTAGGATTATTATTTTAGAAACGCATAACCAATATTTTTTAGTTCATTACCTTGGTCTATTCCTATGAGGTTACAACATGAAATTTCATCTTGACCTTGGGATTGTGATCGAATCTACAGTATTATTTTTTTATGAAGTTCATAATATACCCCATCAATTTTGGGTGTGATCCTTTATCACTTTTATTTCACCCAAGATGAGGTTTATAGTATTTCTATGACCAAAACTACAAGGGTGGTGATCCCATATCTTGAAGGTTGATGTAGTTATGTTTTACGGTGTACCCCAATTGTCCTAGGTGTGATCCCCTAACTAGGTATCATATTTTTCAAAGTTCTAGTAGGGTTTTTGTGTCCCCCAATGGTCCTAAGAGTGATCTCCAATCTGGAAGCAGGGATCTAGGGGATATGGTTAGTATTTGTTTGGAAATACCTAAATATCATGATTTCTCATATGATTTTCATTAGTGACATCATGGCTCGTGGAGTGATTTATCACAAATAATTGTTACACTTGAGTAGAATCTTATAGTTGGCAGTGATGTTGATACCTCTTTAAGTCTAAACATCCATAATGAGTATATCTATATTTACATTATTATTATTATTATGTCTCATATTTCTGATTTACATTCTTCCTTGTTTTATTTGACCATTCTTTCATTGGGAAAGGGATGTGATTGGGAACCCAGATCGAAGTGGGTTTGGTTTTCCTAGATGGTTGATTATTGGGTGTTTGTTTTTTGCACAATCATAAAAATCAGGTTACCATTGTTTCTCTTATTATAAAATCTCAATGGTTCCCCCATAAGTAACTATGTACAGATCTTCTTTCCAAAGGCAAGAGTTCATCTAGGTTTTCAGGCCCAAGGGATCTTAGGGACTCACATTGGCCGAGAGTATGAGAGGTTGGGCTCATCGCACTATTTGGGGGGGGATTATTTCCTACTCAGGGGAACACTTATAGATTTAAGATATGTTCATTAATCTCTTACTAATACTAGATATGTGACTGGTTACCCTAACAGAATGATCATGGGTTAATTCTCCCACTTATGAAAAAGACAATGTTCACATTTGTGAATCCATCTTTATGTATATGAGGTTCTTTATCCATTTATAGTAATGGGTGACTTCTCATGTGTTGAATCCATATAACCAAGAACTTCGTAATTTTCTTCCATGTAAGGATATGGTTAATGTTCCAAGGTGGGGATTAAGCTGTTATGTGGTGTTATAAATATCCTAGTTATTGTAGGAATCAAAACTCACATAGTTAGTTGAACCCATGAAATTTATCATAATGCAAAAAGGATTTATATAGGTGTTCTGAGACATTGGGTATTAAATATTGGGTCCCTAAGAGACATCTTATTTATCCCAATTATAATAGGAATCAGAGTTTTTGTATTTCATTTATTTTCATAGTCCACTTAAGGATGAGGTAGAGAGGTCATCCCATGGGAATGATAGGGTCTCGATAGTTGAGATGTAAGAGACATAAAAGTACTTGCACCAAAGTGGGTTCTTATTTAATATCTTGCCATAGAAATGTGTCATATGTATCATGATTATATAAAAAATTATAATTATCATAGTTTAGTCGTTTCTTTGGGACTGGACCTAAGGTAGACACCCTTGTGTTAAGGTGAATGTGTCATTCCAATCATTGGGATTACATAATTATGTTTACTTGGATGGTGGATACTCATGATAAAAAAGATATGACTATTTCAACTCCCTAATCTCATGTGATCTATGCTCGTAGTGAGAAAAAAGGGATAAAAAATAATCAGTCACATTATACATGGATGTAGGGCTTATGCACTGGAACAACCCTTAAGATGTTCAATATGGAGCTCTATCCTCAGAGAGGCATCCTATGTATCATAATCATGGAAGGAATCATAGTCATCGTAGTTTAGAAGATCAGGGCTTACACACTAACATTTCCCTAGTCTTTGGGGAGGTTTATGATTCAGATGATATGACCATTAAAACTCCCTAAGCCCACATGATCCATGCTCATTTTGTGAAAAAAAGGTATGGAATGTAATCAATTTCATTACTTATGGATGTCAGAATTGAATTATGGGATCACCCTTGGGATATTGATATGGATCTCAAACCTCTGGGAGGTTTGCTATATATCCTACTTATGGCTAGAATCAGAGTCTTCATAGTTCCCTTTATCGGGGATTACACACTGAGGTTTCCCATATCATATTATGTCATCATCTAGGGCTTACACTTTGGGTTTTCTCTATTGATCGGGCTTACACATCTAGGAAGTACAATGTTAACAAGTCCAATAATGACCTTGTGATCTGGCCTACTTTTCTAGAAAGTGTCATAGAACCCAACTGACTTTTCTAGAGGACATTGCAAGACCTGACCGGCTTATCTAGAGGGTGTAGCATGACCCATCTGATTTACCCTGGTGTCATCGAAAGAATTGGTTGATTCATATGGAGAGCATCATGAGAGTCAATGAGGCATGTCATGGAGGGTTTTGTATGTCTTTGATGACATGTCTTGAGGGTAGAATGAGGCTTGGATGACTTTCACAGAGGGTCTTGTGAGAGCCAGTTGACATGCCCGGGTGATACCGTGAGACTTAGCTGACATGAGAGAGTTCCATTATATTAGTCAGGTGACAAATCTTAAGGACATCTCAAGGGTATGATGTAAATTCTGAGGGGTTCACGATACTAAGGTGGCATGCCCAGTGGGACCATGTGACTTGATCTAACATGTCTAGAAGACTTCTCATGACCTAAATATCATACCAAAGGATATTTGTGAGATATAGGAAACATGTCCTGGTGTTTTCATGTGACTTGGACGTTCCATGTGAAGTGCATGAGGATTCATTAATATATTTTTTCACTTAATTATTCCATATTTAATCTTTTTCTATCTTTTATATTATTAATGCCTTAGATTTATTTAGTGTCAGTTTACTCTCATGTGATATAGCATATGTGTGGGATGCTCCTCGTGTGTCTTGTCAAAAATCCTTCACGTGATCCATGAGTGATCACGAGAAGTGATTTATCCATGGAACATGATCACTCTGGATCTTCAATGGTATATTACTTGATGGAAGACTTTTAGGTTATGAAATCATCCACTCAGATAAGTCTTCTCTAGTGTTGTTGCATCTGAATGAAAAAACTTTATTACACTTGAGAGTCGATATTGTGAATTATTTATACTGGGGTGAGGGATTTATAGGCCTCACCACCCTGGTTGTTATCCGGCTCATGAGGCGTGTATCGTGTGGATCCAATCTAGAGTCAGTGAATTGATCTGGTTTCAAACGTCTTCACAGGTCTCTATCTTGGATCGCTCTAAGGGCATCACCTAATTTTCATAAACCATGGGTACCTATTTCCAACACCTCATTTATAGGATTATTTCCAATTAACAGGGACTCATTGAATTATGCATGTATACTAAAGGACTTACTTGTTTTAAAATTTACATGTCCAAGGGCCTTTGTGAGATCAAAGTTCTTGTTGAAAGGCCTTATTAGGTTCTCGAGTAACTTTTCAAGGAATTTTAAGAGACAAGGATGGATTGTTAAGGGGCCTTTATAGGATTAGGCCAACTTTTCTAGGAATATCATGAGATCATATTAAATACATCTTTAGTATGTCACAAGTTTTTTACAACCATGAGAGGCTCCTTCATCCTCTTATTTTTATTTCCTTTTTTTATTTTCCAAAGGTCGAGGGTTATGAGATATTTCATGAGTAATGTCAAATACAATTACTCTACCTCTTAATAATCCATTACGTGATAAATAAAAGGTCATTTGGAGATGTGTAAGAATTTCACAGACAAACCCATATATTTTTCCTTAAGGATCCCAAGGTGAAACATGTGGTCACCCAGATATACCCTAGGTTCTTCACATGATGAGTGAAACATGCTGACAGTATTTCTTGAGATGAGGCGGACATGTCATTATGGTCTTGTTATGTCTTACAAATCACCAGGGACACGTCACATGTATTTTACAACTGCGAGTAGCTCCCTCTTCCTCCCCTTTTATTTCCTTTGTTTTATTTTACAAAGGCTCAGGGATTTTGTGATTTTTCTCTAATATTTTTAAGGAATATCATTCTCCCAATTAGTGATCCATCGTGTGATTTTTATAACCAAAATGGGCCTCCATATTTTGTACTTTTTCCTTTTATTTTCAAATGATTTTGGATGGTTTATCAAGAGTTTGTTGTTTGAAAAGTCACATTTCCTAGAGGAGTTTATTAATATGTCATCGCGTGACCATTGGTTGCTTAAGACACCTTCACTGGAGAAAAACGTCTTATTGAAAGGGGATCTATGAAGTTCATTGTAGGTTATCCATTGAACATGGACATTGTCATGTCCTCATATTGGCCATGCATTAGTGATTATTCTAGGTGATCACGCAGTCTATGGGTCTCCATCCACTTTCTTCTTCCTTCACTTTTGCGAGGGTAAAATACTCATATTCTGGTATTTCTTCCCTTATGTATTTTTTAATTCTCATTTGGAGGGCATCAAAAAATTCCCTCTCTTAGGAGCAGCGTTTGTGGGGATAAGGGATTGGTTTTGAGGAAAGTAAATGATTTCCTAAGTCTTTGGCATTAACCTGAATCATTTTATGGGGTGAGATTTGATCTATTGGGAGAGTCTTGGTATTTTGTGAAATACCTTATATATAGGGGAAAATATCCATTAATTTCACCAGCTACCATTCCTCCATATCTCTCCCCTAATACTATCGCATTCCTTCATTACGAGACCCTTCCACGAGACCCCTCCATGAGCCCTGATTTTGAGAGATCTATTTTATAAGACTGTCATTGCTCAGGTGCCTCTTTAAACCAACTATGAACAATATTTCGGTAACTATTTGAACTTCGTCCATGAGGATTTCTATTTTCTTGAATATTTTTAGGGTTTGTATAAATTGATAATATAATCAATTAATTATCATGTTATTCCCATGACCATTTCCAGTTCATGCAATCATGTGTCTCTCAAGGGTAATGTGATCATGTGATGCCTTGTGGGTTATTCAACCCATGAGAAATTTGGTGGTCAAGAGATTTGAAAACTCCTTATGCGATTCGGGAACCCTTTACCAATTCATGTAATGTGAATAATGGTGTAGATTTTATTCTGTCACTACTTTTGAAAATATTTTATTTCATCTGTCTAAAATATTCTAATTGCTCTTCTTCATATGGATTTTTCTTCTCATCAATCCTCCTTAGTTGTGGCCAATCAAAAGTCCATGATTTCTTGGAATCACAATACCAACCCTCGATATCATATGTATTCCAATAATGAGTTTCTAAATAGGTTCCTCTCAACTGAGATTTAGGACTGTACTTTATCTCAACGACTTCCACTATAAAAGTTTGATCTATTGGATGATGTTTTCATCCCTCAATCAGACTTTAATCTACTATCTCGCTATTTTTCAACTTCTTCACAATTTTTTTATATGAAAATTAATGAGGAATTATAGATGGTAGTTGGTTCACCCTAGAGATTTTCTTATATGCTAAAAAACTATACTTTAGGTCTAGATGGATGTGATTTCACTCATCAGCCTATCGGCCATAACTATTTGAGTATATTTTCTTCATTTATGAACAATCTTGGAAGTGGATAGTGCTTGAAAGGGGATATCCATGATGGAGATAATTTATTTGATGAATGGGCATGGCCCTTCTAGGTTAAGCAATGTTTTATAGAGTTTTCTGATCAATTATACAGGGTTCATCTTTATAAAGCCATATGGATTTCCCAATTCGTTGTCTACCACCTTCCTAAACACCTTTAAAAAATTATTATCCATTGGATCCCTAACACCAAAAAATCCCATTTGTCCCATGGTTAAGTGGGAACCATCTTATAGTACATCTACTAACTGGGTGGGATTATCCCTCTTGGAGAGATGTATGAAAAATTTCTCCCTACTACGGATGTTTCGAAATTCCTTGCAGACTCCAGTTTTGGAAAAGGAGATGCTTATAATTATGAAATAGAATCTGAGGAATGAACTGATGATGAGTTCACTCATTTCTTTTAACGATTGGATCAGTATTTTTTCTTTGTTTTAGTGGGATCAATACAAATTCCATACTCCCTCACTGATTACCTTCTCAGTAGTTCTGTGATAGTTCTAGATCATATTTGGGCCATCTTGGAAATTGGGGTCTATACCTTTTAGGGATACTGAGTGAATTAGAATGTATCTCTAGACATAATGCAGGAAGGATTTATATCCATGTTTTTAAATGGATGGATTTTCCCAGCTGAAGATATGTGCTTAGGGATTTGCATTAGCACATTGGTGATGGTGGTGTGTTTTGAGAAAAATAGTGCCTTAATTTTTCTATTCTGATCCTTTCACTTATTTATCAAATCATGTTCTATATTAAATAATGCATTGCCCCTCATAGTATTAGTGGCCCTCTCCAAAAAAATGGCTAGATAGGGGTGAATTTAAAATGTTATGAATACTAAAATTCCACTAAGATACTGGATGCCTTATCCCATCCTAGACTATTAAACATATCAGGGGTTGGAACCATGTTTCTAATCCTCTCCGTGTTTAAGGATACACTGATCCAATCTGATAGCTTCAATTTTACCCCTTTATGTGCACTGTCCAGGACGCTTATTGATAATAGTGGTGGTTCCCTTGATGAAAGTTCAAATATGGTCTCTCTTTGGGATAGGAATCATGTAGCAAGGGTGGAAGAGCTAATTATCTATGATCCTTATACACCCTATACATTCTCTCATTAGTTTGGTTTCACCCAAAGGATATAACCTCTCCTTTTGGTTGGTGTATGAGGGGAGAAGAATCCTGGGATGATCCACCAATTTTGGATGATGATGGCATGAAAAGACACGGGGGCCCAGATCATACTTCTGCTCATTGATTCTCTTACCTTCCTTACCCAGGGTTATTCCCAATCTTTGGTATCATCTTATTTGGATATTGTTCTCAGATAGTTGGTTCATCATTTGGATAGACCCATAACCTCCACAACCTCATTGTCAGTGGCGAAGATTGAGTTGATTGAAGATCTGGGTAAGATTTCAAGAAATAGAACTCATTCTAGTGATGAATACCCTGATAGTTAAATAGAATCCGTTGAGGAAATTAGTCCTTTAGTACAGGCTATAGATTATATGCCTATTGAGAGAAGGTAATATGAATCTTCTTCTCCTACTTCCTTGTCGACCCAACTAGTTTTTCTACCTCCTTTCGCACCATCTCCATTAGTTATAAAGTCTCAAACACAATATAGAATGATCTAGAAATAGATTCATTCCTTGATTATCGAGACCCCCTTGGAATTATTTCATGACCAATGGTAATTCCTTCATCAGTTATTTCATGACTAGGGGGTGGGTCATTTTGAATGACAGCATCTACATGAAATCATGAAGAAAATTATTTTGACTCTTCAAGATCTAGCCACAAGTAAAATATATTTTAATGGTATTACAGATGAGACTCTGATTTCTAAAAATATTAGGGAGATGTCAAAGGCATTGGATTAGGGTTATCAGTTGGTATCAAAATTGTAGGCTCAAATAGATACTTGGATTATGCAAATATGGAGATTCAAAGAAATCGTAGCTTATATGAGGTATGATCTTTTAGCATCATCATATTCCTTGTAAACTACCAGAGAGAGGGTTGAGGAGTTGATGGATTTGGTAGACAATATTAATCCTAGATCATAAGATGAAGAATATTGGAGAGTAGAACTTCTTCATTCGATTGATGCTTCTTGTCAAACTCTTGATGACCCTGATAGTGCATATGATCTACTTTTATCATAGTTCAACCTTTATAATTCATTCCATTTTTTATGATACTTTAGAGATACTTCAAAATGTGTAGATTTATCCCCTTTTCACATTATTAATGAATTAGTTTTTTGAACTTTTCACAATATTTTCTAGTTTCTTTTCATTCATGATATGTGTGATATTTCGTTGCTCTAACATTATATTCCAATAATTCCTATCCCTTCCATCATATCAAATAAAAATGAGTGCCTAGAATTGAATATTAAAATTATAACTGATTATTTCTTATGAAATTCTCATGAATGATCACCCTCATGAGATCTTTCATGGATATATTTATTCCTTATATATTGATATTACCTTACTTGTATAAGGATAGTTGGGTAGAATAAACATCCCATAGGGAGAGTGATATTCTATTTAATAATCTGATAGGATTGGCTAGAGAAACTTAACTATGATAAAGTCATATAGTAGTCCTTATGGTCTTCTATAGACTAAATTGTAATCATTCTTTAGGTTTATTTATTTTAGATTGTACTTTCATTCACTGTATTTTAGGGTATTTTTAGCTTAAACCTTCTATCACTTTATTTAGGGTCTTTTAGATTGGACCTCATATTGATCTAGAATAGGGTCTTTTAGCTCAGACATGATATTTCTTTAGTTTTGGGTCTTTTATCTTGGATGATATTACTTTAGTTAGGGTCTATTAGCTCAGACCTAATATTACTTTAGTTTAGGGTCTTTTATCTTATTCCGGATATTGATTTAGTTTAAGGTATTTTATCTCGTACTTGATGTTGCATTATTTTAGGGTCTTTTAGCTCAGACTTGATATTGCTTTATTTTAAGGTCTTTTATCTCAGACCTAATAATGCTTTATTTTAGGGTATTTTAGCTCAGACATGATCAATGATCATGGGATGTGGTGGATACATGCCATGAATGACTCATAACACACTAAGGTGTTGGGTTCTACTGTGGTGTTTTCCGGGCTTATGAGGATCAAAAATTCCTTTTTGCAGAGTGACGCATTTGGTTGATGACTATAGGTGCATATGAAGGATCCATGGGTATACATTCATAGTCAAGAAAATGTTCCTTTAGGATGAGTATCTTTTACAGATTCTATGGAATTTTATAGAGGTAATATCAGTTTGGGGGAGAAATACTGGGTATGTTAGGTCTTCCTGGATAGTTGGGGTATGGATGATATATTTCATAACCCAAAATTTTGAGTCTATGAATATGAGATGGGACAGACATGTCGAGTATGTCCCACGACATTTTGAGATGCTAGGTTCTGTTGTGGTGTTTCCTAGGTTCACAAGTATTTAAGATCCTTTCTGGAAAGGATAAGATTATTTTAGTTGGTGGGTTAGGGATATTATGTGTTGGTATCATGGTGAAGAAAAATAGTATCTCCCTCTTTTCTAAGGGCCATGAAAGTTTTTTAAACACTCAAAACGTCCAGATGATGAGGCGGGGTATGGGAGGAAGGCTTTCTAGGAAGGGTTCAAGAACCCTAGGGAAATTTATCTCTTGATTATAAAGCTCGATCCCTAAGCCCTATGGTTTCAAAACATGAGGTGTGGGACATCAAATATTAAGGATTTTAGTGTAGCATTTCAGAAATGAGAAAGGGTACAAAACATGGTGATTTAACATCGAGGATGTCGAATCTACTCAGATAGATTGGTACAGAGACTATAAGTCGTGGTCTAATGTGCTCGAGTCAGGAGGATGATATGGGAGAGTCATACCAGGAGTAGTTCAACCACACTGAGGTATTTAGTGTTGTCGTAGTGATTTTAGGGCTCACAAGAATTGTAATGTACTTTTTGAAAAATGAAACATTTGGTTGATGACCATAGGTTTATATACAAGAGTCATAGGCATACAAGAATAGTTAAGTAATGTGTCCCTTGAAGATGGATATCTTTTCCAAGGTCTATAGAAGATTTAAGTTGAGCCAAGGAATCCTAAATCATGAAGTGTGATTTTTGTGAAGCGTAATATCCAAGAAGGGTTTGAACACATTAGATTTTATGCCACCACCTAGTGAACATATTCTCACGGCAATGAGATTTAACAAATCATTACTTTTACTTTTTCCAAAAACCGGGGGTCCCACAAGAATATATTGGTTTTTAATAGGGATATAGTTTATACCCTATGATCTTTATGAATTATTTATTTGAACCCTATTTTTTGCATAAAATTTGGAGATGAAGAGTTTAGCGAGTAAAGACTTTAATTTTTCTCAGGCCACCCTTTTTAGATTTTTGAACTGACAATTTTTGTGTCTTTTTTAACTTTCAGTTTAAGGTCTTGTAATCTAGACCCCTATAGGATAGAGTTTAAGATCATATAGATTTTACCAAATTCCAGGTAGTTTAAGGTCATGACGCACATGGACCTAAAATAGGGGATGGTGCACAAAGCTCAATTAGGATACCCAAGGCTGAGAGTACCTCAACATATTTCTTATTGGGGGATGGTAATATTGTAAATCATGGGTCAATATTATCATGTCAGGACTAATGATATGGGAGAATCATATCATGGGTAGTTTGGATCACACTGAGGTGTTGAGTTATGCCATAGTGATATTAGGGATCACAAGGATCGGAAGCTGAGGTGTTGAGTTTTGCATATTTATGCATTTGATTGACTACCAAAGTCTCATATGTATAAGACATAGGCATATATTCATAGTCAAGAAAATGTTCCCTTTAGGCTGGTTATCTTTTCTAGGGGTCATGGAAGATTTATGGAAATTTGAGGCTCTCGATACATGAAGTATTATTTATGGATGGGGTGATTAAAATGTGATGGAAGCACCCCATGCTCTACTTGACTGGAGTAAGGATCTTGTGGTACTTTGATAGGGGGTGGAAAATGGATGATGGGATGAACAATTTATTTTCATTTAGTGGAGAAATTTTTCATGCATTTTAACATCATGCGGTAAGGACATGTTTCATGTATTTTATTTTCATATGGTAAGGGCATTTTTGTTGTGAAATTATAATGTTATGAAATTAGGAAGTTCAAATTGTATTATAATGTCATGTAGTAAAGACGTACTCCCATGCATTTTAACATCATGTGGTAAGGACGTACTCCCATTCAGTTTAACATCATGTTGTAAGGATGTACTCCTGTGCAGTTTAACATCATGTGGTAAGGATGTGGGAATTGATGTGAAAAAATGTGTGAGGCATATTATATGAATAAGAATGCCATGTATAGATCTTAATCATACATAGGAAGCATGATATTGCAGGACACCGTCTCTTACATAGTTTGGAGTGAATTTTTTATCGATTTTTGTACATGATCCTAGAATTGGAAATTCGGGTGTCACTATGTATCATGTGATTTCAGGAATCAAGCTGCACATAGTTCTGGAGGATCCATGTAGTTTAACATCATGCAGTAAGGGTGTGGGATTCCGTATGTGAAAAGGTTAATTTTGGTTATACCCATGGATTGAAATATGGTTATCATTGTATATCTTATATCAATAGGAATAAATACACAAATATTTCTTGAAATCCCATGTAGTTTAATGTCATGTGGTGAGGATAAAGATGAATTAACATGAATGCTTGGAAATTTTGTGACTGGGCCCAAGGGTAGAAGTCTAGGAATCACTACATATCTCATAAGGATGAGAATAAATACACATATAGTTTTGAGGAAGGATCCCTATGCAGTTCCAATCCGTAAACAAAGAGGATAGAATTTCTATATTTTCTTATTGTGACTAGACTCAGAGTTGGATATTTGGGCATCGCTACATATCCTATAAGGATAAAAATCAAGTCATACATAGTTATTAAATGGGAAACTCTATACACATGTCTGACCCGTATGTAGATGTGGGAATTGCTTCCATTGATTGTTGTATATGGGCCTAAGATTAGTGATTTAGGTATCACTATGTATCCTATGATGATAGTAATCAAGCCACATGTATTTCTTGAATGTTGGTGTGGTAAGATACCAAAACCAAAAAAGTATTCCTCTTGGGAAAGGTCTATAGGAGCGTTCAGTTTTATGTCATGCAAGGGGAATTAACTATGTAGTTTAATGTCGTGTGTAGAGGATTCATGGTATGACTTTTAAGGTCATTAATTTTGGACCAATATGAGCCTATCGAAAGATGTTATGCCTTGTTTGTGCAGGTAATCCCTTTCTGATACTCCTAATCCCACATGATCTATTCTCGGTGTAAAAAACAAGGAATGATAAGGGTTTATCTCACCATAAAAAGGAATTTAAGTTTAGGATGGTGGAATTTTGTATCATGTGGTAGATGGACCAATATATAGGATCAAGGCATCACTATATATCTCATTGAAATGAGAATCAAGCTCTACATAGTTCTAGAAAACCCATACAGTTTAATGTCATGTATAAAGGACATTAGTCGTGTAGTTTAATATATTGCACTGAGGACATGGATCACCCCGTGTGAAAGAAAAGGTAAGTTGTGTCTAAGACCAAAACTAGAGGTTTGGAAGTCACTATGTATCTTGAAATAGTAGGAACCAATCCAAAAGTAGTTCTTGGAGAACCATGTAGTTTTACATCATGCTAACAGGATGATCTTCATACATTTTATTGTCATGTGGTTGGGATAATATGTGCTTGATTATATCTATGTGAAGTACTTCTTGAGACATCTCACATTGGTGGGGTTGTGACACGTTTCATATCCATGGTGTCCAATGAGTAGGATCCATTATGATAGACATTTTGTATGATGTAAGTCCCTTCCTATTTAGGTTCCAAATTCAAGGGAATATTTCTTAGTAGCATTAGGGTTATGAGATTCATCACCAGTTCTCCTTGAAGGAATGAACAGAGATGAACCTTATCATTAAAGGATAATGAGATCTGATTCTGATGGACCTCCAGGTTGTGTTGTGTGTGAAACCTACTCTCATCAAGCCTCTACAATTCATCTAGTATCTTTTTTGATTGCTCATCATCTGAGAGTTTTCTGTAAATGGATATTTGTAGAGAAGGAAATTGGACCTCTATGGGTAACACTACCTCAGACCCATACACTAATGATTATAGTGCTTCTTGTGTACCAGTATGCATGGTGGTATGGTAGGACCATAGAAAATAAGAGATATTTTTGGCCAAGAATTATTATCCTTGTTCACCATCTATTGGAGTATATTTTACGAAGTCTTATTGAAGGCCTCTATCTATTCATTTATCATTACATGATAGTGGGATGAGTGATTAGACTCTATATTGTACTCTTGGTACAGTCTCTTTAAATATGTAGAATAGAATTTGGTGTTGTTATCCACCAATATTGGTTGAGGGACCCCGAATCTAGTGATGATATGGGACTTAATGAAGTTGATGATATTATTCCTCAAAATTTATTTGAAAGGTATTGCCTCAACCCATTTGGAAAATAATTCTGTAGAAATAGGGATGTACTTGAACTGTTTAGATGTGGCTAGAGGATATGGCCCCACAACAACCATTCTCCAAATGGAAAATGGATAGAAATATTTAGCTATATGTAGCAATTATAAAGTTTGATGGATGAATTTTTCATGGATCAAGCATGTATGAAATTTATTGGTGAATTCCATGAAATCATGTATCATGGTTTTCCAGGAATATCACAACCTTCTGATTTGGTGGGAGAGCCTGGTCTTAGATTGATGGGTGTCACAAGATCCAGCATGCTCTTCTTTCATGATGGGGAAAATATATCCTTCTTCTATGCATTATAGGAGGATTCTATCAAATACACACTTGTATAGGGATTTTTTTTAATTTGGACCATCTTGCAAGGTGAAGTTCAATGCATGGTGTTGAATCTATTCCCTTCTAGATCAGTCTATCAGGAGAATTCCATTTTGATGATAACTGATTATGGGATTCATCTATCCAGGGGTGTTCATTGGTTCATCACACTCTAGGCGGTGTTGAACTGATTTATTTCTTCCATATCATATATGATGATCGATGAGACCATTCTTTGATGTGTGATATGGAAGATTGATTCCTCCTGATCAAGTCCATCCAGGATGGTGGCTGCATTATCCAATGCATCATAAGAAGCATTCTATGATAGGGGAACATGATGCAATATGGTCTCAAAAGGGAACTCTTCTATCAGTCCCCTAATATATCCAGTGATAGGGTCCAGTTCTTCCTTTTTAATGGCATATTATCCATTGATCTACTTTATCACCAATTATGAATCCCCTTTGATATTCATAGATTCTATGTGCAGTTTTAGGGCCAATTACAACCCAGTGATGAGGGCTTAATATTCTATCTCATTATTCATGCATCCTTCAGACAATGAGAAATATTAGGGGAAACTTCTTATTCTCGAGAGACTAATACAATCCCTAGAACAACACGATTGAGATTTGGGTTTTCCATCCTTATACTGATAGGACTCCAGGAAGCACCAAAAAAGTACATATCCCATGTCTAGGGAGTTAAATGGGTTTATAAGACCTCATCATCAAAAATATTAGTGTCTTCTAGTGTATTTTATGGGGAAATATGTCCTACATGGAAATCATCTTGGGATTTCCCTTTCACTAACTTCTGTGATACTAACTAAATTTCCTATTCTTGCAGAATGACTGCCCATTGAGCCAAGTGCCCAATCAACATGGGATGTCTAATGATATAATTGATTGGATTGATATAAGAGACCATATGGCCTTCTTGGTGCTATAAGTAATTCCTCATCATTCTCACTGTGAATATGAGTGCAAGGTGGTTCTTATTAACATCATATTATCAGGTCTCAGTACCTGACATCATTTGACTAAGGTATTAGAGACTATTATCACTCACCGAATCATTTTTCTATGTGATAAGGGCACCTAGAGAGAGTTACATGGTAGCCACATATAAATGAGTGGCCTCCTTTCCATCAAAGGCATCAGGACTGGTCATTGCAGGAGATACTGCTTGATACATTCAAAGGATTATTTGCAGTCAACATCCCATTTATAGGTGATTCCATTCGTTATTATCCTGGTGAATGGGAGATATTTTTTGACCATTTTGGATATGAATCCATAAATTTAGGTGATGTTACCTTGTATCCCCATCAGTTATATGATATTTATGGGGGTTGACATTTCTAGAATAGCACTAGTATTCTCTGGGTCAACCTCGATACCACGGTGGTGTACCAAAAAGCCAAAGAACTCCCCTGATGTTACCCCAAAGGTGAATTTTGGAGAGTTTATCTTTAGAATATATTGTATCATCTTGTCAAAGACTTTTTGGAGATCCATGAAGTGATCACATCATTATCGGGACTTAAAAACCAGGTTGTCAAAATAACATTCAGCTATATTTCCTAAGAATGGATTAAATATATGATACATGTCACATTGATATGTGGATCCAGTGTTCTTAAAAACATAGAGAATTACAAAATAGAAATATTTTCTCTGAGGAACATTGAAGGAAGTAGATTATTAATCTTCAAGGGACATATTTATTTCATTGTACCCTGAATACCCATCCATGAAGGATAGGGCATGGAATCCAACAGTCGCATTGATCAAGATTTATGTGGTCATAAATTGAAAATAGTCTTTTGGTCAATGATGATGAAGGTATCTGAAATCATTGCAGACCCTAGTTTTTCTGTTCTTTTTTTTTAAGAGGGATTATGTTGGTAATCCATCTTTGATATTACACTTCCCAGAAAACATTGGATTTGGTCAATTTTTCAACTTATGCCTCTACATTCCTGGAATGAGAGGGGTGAATCCTCTTGGATACCTTCTTGAAGCCTCGATGCTCATCGGGTAGGCCGAGATGGTTCATAGACACATATAAATTTAGTATGGTCATTTTTTGTATATTTCTAAGAAAAATATATTGATGTTTCTTTATAAATGAAATGTATATCTATTACTCTTCAAGGGGAATGGAGGTACTAATCAATATTGGTTGATGTTCTTCTTCTATTCCCAGATTTATCTTCCTGTGATTGTCAACGGTGGTGAAGACACCTTCCTCAAATATGGTAGGGTCATTCTTGATATCATCCTAATCTTCTTCCAATTCTGAGTCTGTGGAGACATTTTTAAGAGATCATGGAAATATAAGGGATTATTTTTCACTATCACTGTGACTAAGGCCATAAGAAGAGACATTATCATCCCCTATCACCTGATCATTACAAAGATATACCAGGGTTTATTTTTTTACACTTTCACTCAAGATAGGAGGGTTTTGGACTAATGGGACTAGATTTTTTACCTTGACCAAATCTATAAGGATCACACAGTCATTTTAGATCATACTCTAGGGATTTTTAGAGGTGGTCCCCAAGACATTTAGGGCTTCAACCAGTGTATCATCATTTGATTTTGGTTGTTTGACTCCCTTTTTATAAAAATTTTATTCCTCATATGTGGCTCTTCAAGTATCTAAAGGGGCATTGTCATCGTGTAGTATGTCGACCTGTCCATAAATGGGGTACTTAAGGAACTGATGGAATGTTGAAGGTACCACTGTATGGCTATGGAGCCAGAGCCTTCTGAACATGACATTGTATGTGGTGTCTTACTAGATTACCATAAACTTAGTTTCAGATGTGAGATCCTCAAACTAAGCTTCAAGATTGATCTTCCCAAAAGGTCTTCAATCATGCTTATCATACCCTTGAATGGTCAACTTTGTGGTAGATAGGTTTACTTCACCATATCTCAAAGGTCATAGGGTTTGAACCAGGATGAGGTTGATCCTATAACCATTATCAATTAGATCCATGTGGTAATTGATACTGTTGAGTATTCTTGAGACATATAGGGGTCTGATGTGACCATGGATGACCACTTACTGATCCTTGTCAGTGAACAATATTTCTATATGGAATTATGATGGAATGGTCTCCACTTGATATAATTTCGCTGTAAGAACTTCTTTTTTGAACTCCTATAGGATCCAGAGGGATTAAATGAGTGCCTCCCTGAGTTAATTTGAAATATGGAGTGCATCCAGGATTGAGATCTTGGTCGGGGCCACCGCCAGCTATTTCAGAATGTCATACTTTTGTGCTAGATGTTGGAACTTCCCAATGTTGGGTTTCTCCTAGACATGCACCTTAGGAGATGAGGAATTTAAGGTGGTCATGCTCAATTTTTGTGTCGAGGTAAAGGGATTATCTACTTCCAGTGGCATAGGTTGTGTTAGCCTTCCCCATTTCCTAGGTTGATCATATAATTGAACCCCATCTAAGTGGTCATATAAGAAAATTGGGTGTGTATGACTACTGGAGGGATTTAGGGAACCTTGTTGCTTATTTTGGGCCTATTGGAGTGCTTTCCCATGAGTCTCAACTGCATATATTTTCTTTTTGGGGATGTGTCTGAAATATTGGGTCCAACCACGCCTGCATGGTGCCCTGTATCCTCAATTCTTGTGAATGCGGCCTTTGGTTCCCTGATTATATGCATGGAACTCATATTATAAGGTATATTCATTATCAGATAAGGGGTTCACAAAGTGTGTCATGTTAAAATAACCAAATATTATCTCTTCATCTGATGAGGATTCCATTTTGTGGGGTAGTACCCATGTTGAAAATATTATAGGGAAGAAGTCTACAAGAGTTGGGCCTTTCTTTGGAGCATAATATGATTATTTCTCTTCTGTTTATTATTTCTTTTGGTGGTCACATTAACATTTGGGAGGTATATTTTATGTTTCCTCCTTGGAAATTGGAGCTATTGTGGGTCTATACAGTTGTGATCTCAAGGTGGTATGAGCTTGGTCAACTTTTTTTTGAGTCATCCAATTGTCAAAATTTCACACAAGCCTAGATGGAGCCTTCTACCAACCACCTTATTCTTCTAACTGGGAAACATTAATGTAATCCATCTTCTATGAGGATTTATCTAATACTACCTATTCGAAATTTACCATTCCTTGAAGGATGTCTTTGCAGACAAAGTGCTACTATATATTATGACCTAGCCTTTTGTTGAAAGGGTAGCAATCGATATGATCAGTGAGGTTGACCTCATCAGGCTTCGTGGGATGTGGCAGCATGATAAGGTTATTATCCATGGATTCTAAGAAATAACCGAGAACTTTGTTCATTTTAGAAGGAGTACGATTTGTTCATCAATTACTTAAATCCTAGGCGACCATGGTTTCTCCATACTTCTAGTTGAGGGAAATTATATGGATGTCATCCCTCGATATGAGGTGTTGGGTAGTTCAAGGCCTACCTAGGTGCTTGGATAGTTACTTCTACTAGATTGAGAGTGAAAACTACATCTTATACTTTTCCTAGTCTTTTTTCTTGTGTTGGGGGTATGAGTTGAGATTTGGATCAGGTTCGCTGAATGGATTCTTCAAGACATTTGGGTATTTCTGTGAACTCATGGAATCCACCTAGATATTTCATAGGAATCATAGGTGTCTACAACTCATCCCTGATATTTTTAGCATAGATTTATATTAGTTGTTTCTGAGAGAGAGGGATATTGATCGAATTGGTTAAGTCTTTCCACCTTGTTTTAAATTTATACACCCTCTTATTTTCACACTTGTAAATTTTTAGGTTGAAAATTGTTATTTTATTCATCATGGAGTTGAACTAATAAATGAATTGATGATGAAGGTCTTCCCATCTTATTATGAATCCAATCGATAGGCTATTGTACCATAAAAATGTTGGACCTATTAGAGTCTTTATGAAACACCTTATCTTTGTTTCCTCCTTTTGATCTTGAGAGCCCATCATCATCCCACATCAAGATATGAAGTGTGTGAGATATTGTTTGGGGATGCCCGAATGGTCAAAAGAATATAATGTAGGGTTTCCAAAGTTGGGTTCATGTAGAGTATCATCCACACATTATGGATATGGATTCTTCTTAGACTGTAGAGGTGTTCACCGCCCTTAAATGGATTCCATTAGAGTATCCAGGGACTTGATCGTGTAGAGAAACTTTGAGGGATCTATTGTCTAAGTTGCCTCCTATCTATAGGGAGTAGGCGGGGGATGACGAGTTAGCCTGCCTTTATCTCCCTCTAATTCTCAATTCATCCTAATATTGAATAATTACCATGGTGAGGGAGAGATTGTTTCCATAACATAGGGAATTCATGGTCATTTTCGACTTCTTCATTTATGTAGAATAGATTCCTAGATTCTAATCCAGTCTAATTATCAAATATTTCTCTTATAAGAGGATCATCTATAAGAGGGAGAATATTCATCTCGACATAAATATGATACCTAGTGGGAATATTCCTTCTAATTATCTCCTCATTGAGTTGTCTAAGAGCTTCTATCTGACACTCGTATTGTGAAAACTATTCCTCAATGGTAGGAACCTCAACTATTTTGGGTGGTGGTTGGGATATAGTCTTACCCTTCCAGTTTTCTTTGGAAGTGTTCCACGGAGGAGGTGGAAACTCATTATTTGTAGGTTCCATATTTTAGAGCCTTCTTTGTTTCCAAGTTCATGAAACCTCATTTAGTGTATCCAAATCACCCTCCTCTCAGAGTACATTTTCCATATTACAGCCCTCTTTATTTTTCTCTTGATCAACAATGTCTTCCATGTTGACAGTGATGAAATTCACATGGTAATATTGGGAAATGGTATTTTTTCCATTACTTTCAATGCAATAGGATGATTCTACACCACCTTCATTAAGGTTGTTCTGCATATCCTTGTCCATATTGGGCCATTTTGTCTTGTAGCCTTAGTGTGGTCTGATCACCTTCATTGTACACTCCTCTCATCTTGGTCTATGAATTGTGACCCTAAGGGAGTTTCTATTCATGATTTTCTAATGGGCCCTAACTAGAAGAGGTTTGTCTTGCAGTGGGAGGAATAGGTGGAATTCCAACCGTTGAATTTTCCCTCCGAAACTAGAAAAGACTGATTCTCTTTGTGGTGATGATGATAATAAAAATTCCCCTAGCCTTATAGACTAGGGGTTATTAGAGGTTGAAATTGGAATTGATTGTTCATTTTGTTGAGGATCTAATGACTCTAGTCATGGATTTGATGAATATCAAGATGGACATGAAGATATAAATTCCCCCAGCCCAGCGGGATGGGGGTGATCTAGAATCACTACTAATTTCCCCAATACCATATCAGGGGATGATGAATTTGGAGATAGGTATTGAGATATAAATTCCCACATCCCAGTGGTCTGGGGTTTTTTCATAGCTACTGATGATTTGTCCCAAATCCTCTTGGTAATTGATGATCTAAGAGATGGATGCGGTGTTCCCTCGGCCCGGTGATCTTGATCTGGTCTTGGATAGCTAATATGGTAGCTTCTATTGGTGTATGTTTGATGTGGTGTAGTTTTTATCACTAGGATAAAGGTTTGATGGCATCCCATAGTGAGAACAATTCATTATGGGAAGTTTTCTAGGTGATGGAAACTTTGTTCTTCATGTTTGAAATGCATTCTCATTGGTTAGAGGGGGCCATTTTGAAATCTTATTGGTTATCCTCTCCCTCTATTCATGATTTATGGGTACCTTTGAAGTAGGGTAATTTCTTTGTAGTGACCAACTGGCCCAAGCATTACCTAGTCCCCTAATTTCTCTAGAGGATGTAACATTATAGGACACTGAATCTGAGAGGTTTTATTATTCTAGGGGAGCAGAAAAGTGTAATGTTTTATACCTTCCCCATCCTCAAATATAGATGTATGATGTGGATTTATAGATTATCTGATGAAGGTTCGTGATGCAATACTGGAAATCTTGTTATATATTGTTGTTGTGCTTTTTCAATACTATATCCTAGGACATGGAGATATCGTCTAGGTCTAGAAGACAACAAATTATCTTGATTGTATGAAGGTGACACCCATATCTTGGATAAGGGAGATGTCGAGCCTTCGGTAGATAATTAGTAGCCAATATATTTTAGTGTAGATAAGGCATCCAATTATTTTCTAGATCATCTAGGATCATAGAGTTATAAGTGGTTAGGGTCCAGAACATGATGGGGAAGTTGTTTCCAAATAACTCTCTCCATATTTCAATGTAGGCCTCCTCTTCATCAGACTTATACGCCTTCATCTGATCATACCATAGAATATTATTTTAAAGGTCACATGTTGACTAGAGTGGAGTGTTACTGGATTTTTATGGGGAACTATATACAATTTACCCTGATGTTTCGAGCACCTATCTATACGAAGGTGTTGGAGTTTGGGACACCTCTCTATAAGGAGGTGTCTGGGTAAGGGGAGGATTTCCTTATTTGTGGGAGATTCCATCATGGGGAGATTTACCATGGTGAATGTTAGGAGTAGAGTCCCTATGATCCATCTCCAAACTACCACAAGAAAGACTATTGTGGTAATGATTGTCTTCTACTTTAGTGGAAGAGTTGGCGTACCCTTGTGGTGTTTGAAATGTGTCTTGAACAACCTCAAGGATATTGGAATTGAGAAGATTGGGAATATGGACCTCAATATACATCGTGGTTAGAATATTTCAACATGCCTTTTAAATTTAATAGGGATATGAGCCTATTGTATGATAATTTCCAGTACTTTCTTATAATTGTATGGTTTTGTGGGAATATGAACTCACTATTGGGAATCTATTAGAATATTCCAATAATTTGTCTCATTATTGATAGAAATATGAGCATGTATTAAGGCATTTTACCTTATCACTTGATGATCTTCATTCAATATAGGAGTATGAGCTCTATCATGAGCCTTTGAGATATTCTTCTGGTCTTTCTTGTCAAGAATATGAGCCTATCTCGAGGCATGTGCCACTCTCGCCTGGTGATCCCTCTTTGGAATAGGAATATGAGCCTAGTTCACATATGTATTCCCCACCAGAATATGTCGATGAACCACTAGAATGTGATAAAGGATATTTTCCTCCTTCTATATTTCCTCATAATGATATTGGTGCAGTCATTCATTGGTAGAAGTAATAATATGTTCTAGCTTCCATGATCAGATTGAATATTCCATGAAGATTCACTGATAGGAATATGAGCCTATCCTAACGCTTGTTCCATTATCACTTGGTTTTCCTTAGCTAGAACAGGGATGTAAGATTGATCCTGGGCCTTTTGAGTATTTCATTGGACTTCTTTGATAAGAATATAATTCTTTTCTGAGGATTTTTCCCCTCTCACTTGGTTATCCTTGGCTAGAACGGGGATATGACCTCGATCCTGGGCCTTTGAAATATGCCTCTGAACTTTTTTGACATGCATGTGCCCCTATCCTGAGGCATGTTCTTCTCTCACCTGGTGAGTCCTAATTCTAATGGGAGTATGATCCTAGTCTAATTCTTCTTCCTTTATTATAATATTCCAATAATCTTCTTAGATAGTAGAAATAATGTTTGTTTTCTAAGGTACAATCACTTGTTCATAATGATTAGAGTGTTGAGTTTCCTGGACTGTAGGGATAGGAATATGCACTTATCCCTTTATTTGTACTAGTGCTACAATATTCTTGTGGATTTCTTCAACTGTTGCTAAAATATATTGTAATTTTATAAAAATGTGTACAGGGATATAAGTCTACACATTTTCCATCCCCAATATATACTAGAAAATATCTTTGATTGAAATGGGGATATGAACCCACTTTTTTCCTCCTTGTTCAACAATAATCTTCCAATGGGATTCAAGTATTGGGATAGGTATATGTGCCTCCCTCATTCCTCCTACAAGAATATTCCCATAGATGTGTCTTGAGTGAGAAAAAATATGAGCTTTCTCTCTAGTTACTATCAGAATATACCAGAAGACTTTGTTAGCAGGAGTGGGGATATGATCCCACTCCTAGGTATCTAGAACCTTCCTCACCTGATGTGTCTTCCTTGATTTCTATGAATGGGCATAATAAGTGGAATTGTGTCGGGTGGTACCCTCGGCAGGAAATTGGTTGGTACCAGTGGGATGGTGTTGGTGATAGTGGTTGATAGATTCCTATCTCGGCAGCACCTAAATCGGAAGAGATCCATATTTGTATTCCTAATACACCTTCATTAAAGAATGAATTTGGTAGTTGTCACACTCTAGGGATAAGCTCCTAAAGTAGCTGGTTCTAGTGACAAGTTCCACTATCTTAGAAGCACCTTTCCCTAGGTGATGCGTACTTTCTAGTTTTCATGCTCGAAGAACCTCAGAGGAATCTTTCAGTGTCGGGATTGTACAACATCGATGGTACTCTTGAACCATCATGTTTTCCACCTAAAATTGGAGTTTTTGAGTAGGTGGTATCATTCAGTGACCCGTAGCGGTTGTTTTCGCAGGTGATTCACTGAAGAAATTGATGGATGATAAAGACATTGTCTCAAATCAAGGTGCTAAAAGAAGTATCTATAGTTACACAGACAAAAAAGAACAAGGTTATCAGTTAATTCAATATTTTATGCACAATATTCTCAATCAGATATGTATAGTTAACATAATTGTTATTTTATTCCTTATTTGGCCATTCTACTCACTTGGACGTATCAAAGGGATGATGGACTTATTTCATGAAAACCCCATTTACAGAGGATCATCTATAAGATTATGTCAGTCTTACTAACTTTTTATTCATAGGATAAAAAAAATGAAGTGTCCTGACACATGATTAACTGGTCATCTTGTTATTTGAGAGGTTCATGTCGGTCTTACTACTTTTGTTTGTGTATTGGGTGAAAAAAAGGCTTGATAGATAATAAACCAATCATTTTTGTTATTTTATAGATTTATGTAAGTTTCACCATTTTTGTTTCATTAGGGAAAGTTATGTGATTGGGAAACCTCGTCAAAGTGGTTTTGGTTTGGCTATATGGTTGATTGTGGGGAGTTTGTTTTATGCACAATCATAAACATTAGATTGTAGCTCTTATCGGAAATTCACAATGGTTCCCCCATCTATAACTGGGTAAATACCTACATTCCAAAGGTATTTGTTCATCAGGGTTTTTAGTCCCAATGGATCTTAGGGACTCGCATTGGTCGTGAGGATGGGAGGTCGGGATTGTCACACACTTTTGGGGGTAATTTTTTCCTACTTTGGGACTCTCTTATAGATTTAACATATATTCATGAATCTCTTCCTAATACTTGATAAAGGATTAGTTACACTAAAAAAATCATTGATTTAAGTTTCTCTCTTATGAAAAATACCTGGTTCACATTTATGAATCCATCTATATGTATCCAAGTTTATTCATCCATTTCCAGTAATGGGATACTTCTCATGTGTTGATTCCATATAACCAAGATCTTAGTAATTTTATTCTATACAAGGAGGTAGTTAATGTCCTAAGGAGGGGATTGAGCCATTATGGTGCATCCTACATATATTGGTTATTGCAAGAATCAAAACCCACATAGTTTTTTGAACCCATGTAGTTTAACACCAAGCATAAAGGACATATATGGAAGTTCTAAGACACTAGGTATTCAATCTCGGGTCCCTAAGATATGGAATAAAAACCCCAATTATAGTGATAATTAGAGTTTTTGTAGTTCATTTATTTTCTTAGTCCATTGATAGTTGAGGTATAGTGGTTATCTCATAGGAATGATTGGGTCCTGATAATTGATATGTTAGAGACATGAAAGGACTTGCACTGAATTGGGTGCCTATTTGAGCTCAGGCATTAGAAAAGTTTCCTATGTATCTTAGTTATAGTAGGAATTAGATTTATCATAGTTCATTCATTCCTTTGGGAATGGATCTAAGTTGTACACCCTTGTGTTAAGGTGAATGTTTCATTCCACTCATTATGGATTACATACTTTTGTTTCCTTGGTTGTTGCAGACTCATGATACAAAAGATATGACTATTGAGACTCCCAAATCCCACGTGATCTATGCTCATTGTGAGAAACAAGTAATAACAAATAATTATTCTCATTTCTCACATATGTAGGGCTTATGCATAGGGAAATCCCTTGAGATTTTTAATATGGATCTTGGGCCTCAGATAGGAATCCTATATATCCTTATCATAGAATGAATTAAAGACATAATAGTTTGGTAGATCGGGGCTTACAAACTGACATTTCCCAAATATTTGTGAAGGTTTATGGTGAAGATGATATAACTATTACAAATCCCTAATAGCACTTGATCAATGATCATTATGAGAAATAAGGGATGGAATGTAATAAATGTCATTCTTGTAGATGTGGGACTTATATGCTAGGATATTCCTTTAAAGATTGAAATAGATCTCGAACCTATCAGAGGTGTCCTATGTATCCTAGATATGTTAGGAATCAGAGTCACCATAGTTCCATTGATCGGGGCTTACACACATAGGTTTCCCGTATCATATTGTGTCATTTTCTGGGGCTTACACTATGAGGTTTACCGATTGATTAGGCATAAAAACTGAGGATGAATAATGTTATCATGTCTTGGGATTCCCTTGTGATTTGGCCTACTTTTCTAGAGGGAACCTTATAAGCTAGTTGAACTGTCTGGAAGACATCTCAAGGCCTAACTGACTTATGTACAGGGTGTCTCATGACCAATCTAACTTTCCATTGTGTCATCATAAGAGATGGATGACACATATGGAGAGTGTAGTGAGATTCAATGTGACATGTCTTGAAGGGTATTGCATGTCCTGAATGAAATGTTTAGAGGGTATCATGAGGATTGAATGACTTTCCTAGAGGGTATCATGAGAGCCAGTGAGCATGCCCAGGTGCTATCAAGATACTTATCTGACATGAGGGGGCACTGTTATATGAGTCAGAAGATATATCTTAAGAACATTACAAGGTTTGGATAACAAACTCAATGGGCTTCCTGAGACTAAGGTATCATTCATAAGGGGACTGTGTGACTTTATTTAACATGTTCATAGGGATTTTCATGATCCAAATAGCATACCAAAGGATCATCATGAGATCTGGGAGACATGTCCTAGCATTTTCACTTTTCTTGGATGGTTCACGTGAAGAGAATGAGGATCAACGAACATGTTTTTGTTTCTATTAATTCTTCCACCTTTAATATTTTTTATATATTTTAAATTGGTAATTCCTTATATTTATTTAGTGTCAGTTTACTTTAAGCTTCGTGTAATCTAGAATATGTGCAGGATATTCCTCACGTATCCTGCCAGAAATACTTCACCTGATCTATGAGTGATCACATGAATTTATTTATCCATGGAGCATGATCACTCTAGTTGTTCGCTGGTATATTATCTAAGAGAAGGCTTTTCAATCACGATATCATCCACTCTAAGAAATTTTCTCTATTGTTGGTGCGTTTGAATGAAAAAAATACCTTGCGCTTGAGAGTCCATCTCGTGAATTTTTTATGTTGGGGTGGGGGAATTATAGGCCTCACCACCCTATTTTTTCTCTAGTTTGTATAGATCATATAATTTGGATCCAAGATGGAGTTGGATAAGGCAATTGTAACCAATATTCTTCACGAGTATCTATCATGGATAACTCTGAGGGTATCGCCTGATTTTTAGTGACCATGATTCCCTCTTGTCAACATCTCCTTTATTGAATTATTTTAAATTAATAGGTACTTGTTGAATTATGAGGGTTATCCAAATTAAATCATTATTTTCATATTGAC